>SAUE01000076.1:93635-104194 GCA_009724625.1 Deladenus siricidicola | reverse complement strand
TTAAAAATAGTTGCAGAACTTTCGCTGTAAGACTGCGAATTTTCAAAATCCATTTCAACTTGGAATTTTCCTTTCAGTGTTTCCAAATTTTGGCTAAAGTTAAATTTCGACTTTCCCGCGTTTTTTTCTATCGCAGACAGCACTCATATATTTGGGTTTTGAGCATTTTTGATTACACAGATCAACATAATTTTTAATGGGCTATCCGCTGACATATCGATTGCCCACATTGATGGGATACTCGAGCAATCCAGAAAAGCGCGGGAAAGTCGAAATTTAACTTTAGCCAAAATTTGGAAACACTATCCTTTCAAGTTGAAATGAAATGATTTAACTTTGCCATTTCTTTTTTTCGTTGAAATGAAATGGTTTCACTTTGCCATTTCTTTTTTTCGTTGAAGTGAAATGGTTTCACTTTGCCATTTCACTTCAACGGAAATGTATTTCATTACCATTTTTCATGAAATATTTTACTGAAATGGAAACACAGTGAAATTTATTTATTTATTTACGCAAAAATTACGCATCTATTAAGAATAATAGCTTAAAGGATATAACTTAAGTAAATGAGTGAAATGTTTCATGGAAATGATAGTGAATTGAACTTTCGTTTCGCACAGCCGCAATTGAAGTGGCAAAGTCAAATAATTTCATTTCAATTTCAAGAAGCTGACATGTAATGAGATAATTTTGAATTTGCGCGGTAAAAACTGACGCAATTGTGGACTTTTCTTCGAAAATACCTTTATTTTGAAAAAAAAAACTGCAAAATTCATTTTCGTTTGCGTAAATTTAAAATTATTTCATTTTCATTTCAACATCTCCTGAGATGAAGTTTGTGCGTGTACCCTTCGCGCCATGTAATGTTTAGGCAAAAATTGCCTCAAAATTTCGAAATTCGACTTGTCAAAACAAAATTTATTTTGTTTTTACACATAAATTTTCAAATCTTTTTGCAATCTTTCAAATTTTTTCGTTTTGCCATAAAATTTCAATTTTTGTTGCAAAAACAATTTTTACTTATTTTTTGCGTTTTTCTTGGCGCTATTTCGAATATAATTACGAACTCCTCGTATCCCTCTTCATGTTCACTACCAAAAACAAGTTTATGAAGTAAACATGTTTGTTAACATAATGCATATTCTTAAGGTAATAACATAAAAATGGGAATACCATGAAATTTATTTATAATACATGTTACAAAAAGTTAAAATTTCTAAAAAAAATTTGAAATATCTAGTAATTGGAAAATTTAAGTAAAAATAATGGACTTGTTTGACTTCAACTGTGTAGAAAGTGGACTCTCAATCTGGTAGAAAAAGGGAGACCCACTCTCTTTTAGGAATAAAATTAGAATTACGGTAACAAGGAATTTTTACAATGGCAACGATTTTTCCCGACATTAGAGTACTATAGAAATAGACAAGGTATTATTGAAATACAGTTCTTTTCTGTGCCAAATTTAAATTTGGTTGATTCGATTTGAAGAAAATTCTACCTCGATCAGGACAGCCGCTCTTGGGCTCATCGATTCGAGATGAACGCATTTGAGAAATGATGGTGCGACATGTTCATTTGCGCCGGCCAACAAATTTCTGAAAAGCGTGACTTCAATGTGACCGTAATTTACAAGCACAATTTTCAAATTGCGCTGTAAATTTTTTTGCGCTGTAAAAAATTCAATTAAAAAAATCTAAAACTAACCGACTGCACGCGAATACGGTAGTATTTAGATTTCCCAGCAATAACAGTCCGATAAGAAAGGGGACTAGGTAACTGAAGTTGCCTAGAGCGATCTCTGCAAATTTCTAAATTTTGTCATTTAAATGAGTCAATTTTCTCAACTTTTTTTACAAATCGTACTTACAGATCGAAGAGTTATTAAATTTTTTATATATAATTATCGTAACACTTTACCACGGCGACCGCATTTGACTGCTGGAATTCTTCTAGCGTCATTACGCTAAAATATGCAACATTCATCGCGACGAAAATTATCGCAGCAGCAAATATGCCAACGCATGCCGCTATTGGCAGCGTCCTGCAAATTGAAAATTTCAGTGTAAAATGAAAGATAATTCATTTTCAATGGCACACCGACATTTGCGGACGAACATTTTCGGACCCGACATTTGCGGACGAAATAATTTTTAAAATTTCCAATTTTTTAAATAAATGAAATGTTATTTCGGTTCTTGTGGTTTATTGGTTTATCGGGACATGAAAAATTTTTTCGTTGTTTTTAAGGTTCTCTGAGACGGGAACTTCGAATTTAATAATGTTTTTATTGATTTTGTTGTTTTTGTACAGTTTTTAACATTTTCACTTGGGGTGGCGTATAGCGACCCCCAACACATGTACAATTCGGGGTGGGGTAAGAAGGATAATAGCAGTCTAACTCGCGATTTTGACGTTTATATCAAAAAAATAATAATTATTTTTTAAATTGATAATTATTTCGTCCGCAAATGTCGGGTCACCATTTTCAATATCACGTCAATTTCGTCAATATAAATAAAAATACAAAAGAAATAAACGGTAGCTCACCTTCTCGGGTTTCGAATCTCCTCAGTGCCGTAATTGAGAATATCCCAGCCATTGTAAGCATAAAGGCCCGCATAAAGACCAAGCACGATTTTGCCGGGGTCCGCCACACTGCTCTCAAAACTATTTTCAAAAGCGGACGCCCTTCCTAAGAAGGAAAATTATTGTAAATAATATGTATTGTAATCCTCGTTATGTACAATACATATGTAAGCTGTAATTGCTGAAATATTGGCAAACCTTTAAAAATTAGGTAATAAAAGCCTGTGCCAATAATAATAGTAATAACACAAAGTTTTGAGGCTGTGGCGATCATTTGAAAACGCGCAGCCGATTTGTTTAAGGAGAAGAAATTGAGAAAAACGATTAAATCTGAAATTTTTTGTATTTTATAGAAACGAAGAATTTTCGATAAATATGTACTGTAATAAAGCACCCTATTCTGTAACAGAATGTAATAATTTGATTTCAAAGTTAAAATTTCTAATTAATTTATAATACTTTTAACTCCCAAACACAAAATTTGTAGGCTACATAATCAATGCATGTCAGAATATGGTAATTTGCAAATAACAAACAAAGCGCTGAAAGGCCGAAAAGTCTCGAAAGAGCGGGCCGCGATTCGACGGAAATGCAAAGCATTCGACTCAGTCCCTCCACAATGTATTCGCCAAACGCCAGAGTTTGAATGGCGAGAATTGTGGGACGCGCAAACGTGACGATACAGTAGAGAAACGCTACCGCCACGGGGCGCCTATGTGTGTATAATCATATTATGTTGTGTATAAGCATTTCAAAATGTGTGTATAAGCATATTATTTTCATTTATTGTATACATACATTTCAACAATATATGCACTTCGATTGGAAATATTTTATTCTCGTCCCATATTCAGGGATTATGTACAATACAAACGAAGGCAAACCATCTGGCGTGGGTGAGGTAGGCAAAGTCGGAGCCGGACTTTCGAATGCACGTTCCCAGTTCCACGTACACCAAAGCCGCGATGCCGGAAATTGCTGCGCTTAAAATCCAAATGCAAATTGAAAGACCGATGGAGCCGGAATGACTGAGAATCGATGTCGGCGTCACAAATATGCCTAACAATTTTCAGTCAAGGTAAATGTGATCACATTCTAGCAAAAAGTGCTTGGTGAGGGACGAATGAACATAGGTAAAATTAATTTCTGGACGCCCAATCAAATGTAATTTTTTCGCAAATTTTTTGCAATTTTTAGCACAACTCCGTGTCAAAAATAATTTTGTAATTCAGAAAATACAGTAACTAAAAAATCAAAAATTTCCACGTTACCGTACTTTATAAAGTTAACCTTAAAAAAGTGCTCCACACCAAACAACTTTAAAACATTGCTCTAAACATTTAAAACATTGCTCTAAACATTTAAAACATTGCTCTGCCCCTACTTTTCAAGTTATTGTTTTTTATTTAAGAGAACCTGCTCCGACGATGTCGCCGAGGCAATAGGCTGAAGCCTGGAGAATTCCGATTTTGTTTTCGTCCGCGTCTACCGTCGTTACCATTGTTGCTGCTGTATATGTGCAAATATGTAATAGCGTAATCAGAATGATGTATTATGATAATTACAAATCCGATTATTTTCGCATGATTATCTGCTATTTTCGCGTAATAACTGAAAATTTTAATTTTTGGTGTCTTACAGTTGTGGCTAGAAAATTTAAAAAAATAGAAAAAGAATTAAATCCAGGACGTAAACTTTAACAAACTTTAAAAAAATTGAAAAAATTGAAAGGATGACATGGGAGATGAAATGGTAAGCGGTAATCCGATTAAGCACCACGTGGCCCAGTTCGAAATGTGTTGTTTTTGCTGATAACGGCAAAACATTCGAAAACCTTTGAGGAATTTCGAAAACATCATTCCAGAATGAACTGATAATGGAATGAGAGTGAAAATTGCATACAAAGGAAAATGTAAACAAGAATCTTGCAAATAAACACCATACATACATACATTGATAAAATGCAAAAATTTGCAATTTATTTATATTTAAATTCCTGGAAGACTGTCCACCTGTACGAACATTCCTATTATATGTACGTATTTTTTTCAATCATTCAAGCATCAGTTTTAGCGCTAAACTTAACTTCAAGGGATAACATTAAGAATACACAGTATTATATGTATTAAGAATACACAGTTCCCTTGCCCTATTTTGAGATTTTTATTTGTTTGAAATGGTATTTCCCAAGTTCTTAACTATGTAAAAACGAGAAAATCCGCTTACACGTCAGACAAAACACTTTAAAAAATGTTTTGCCAAGCTGACTGAACTCATACATATAATCAATTCAAGTTGAGAGTTTTGAAATTAAGTAAAATATGTATACAAGAGAAATTTTGTTTGTTTTTATCATTTTTAATACATAGTATGTACAAAAGCTCAAAAAACTCATAAGATTTTGGTTAAAAAAAAGATTTTTTTGGTAAATCAAAGATCAACAAAAAGTGCGCGACAGACAAAAGACAAAAAGTTTGCGTTTAAAATGCTGAAAAGTTTGATTTTCATTATAAAAAATATATATATTCCTACATAGAATGCATACAGTACTTGCTGTAAAATGTATCGATATGAACGTATGTATCAGGGATGTTAAAATTCACGTGTTTTGGAAGTTCCGAAAATTTTCAATTTAAAATTTTTGAAAATTAAAATTTATTTTCGTAGCACCCATGATATGTTTTACGTATTGCTGCTATTCATGACGCCAGCGCCGATTACAGTAGATTTATCGATACATGAATACAACAATAATGTAGAATCACTGTGCCTTCGTTTCTAGTGTGGGAGCCAGTAAGGCCGAGCTGGCTTTAGCTGTCGGGAGAGAGCGCAAGCCCTTTTCTCAGTCAGCCGCCCCGTGGCTCAGCACTTGTGTAGCTAGACTGCCTCTTTTCTTCGCTCTATCAGCGAACACGCATGATCATTTTTAGGGCGTGGCCTTCAGCACTACATATATCTTATTCACTATTAATTAAGCCAATGTTTATATCAAATATAACCTCATAAAATATAGTCATCCCCACCAAAAATTTATGCATAAAAATGTATGTACAAATTTTGAATTATTTGCACAAAAACAATTTGAAAAAATTTATTTGCAAAAATATCGCAATCACAAACTGATGGATTAGTTTTAACCTTTAAAACTGGCAAGTGTCAAAGCCATGATATAGGAGAAAATTACAAAAATTTTGTATATATTTATTTATAAATTCTTTTTAAATTCTTTAATTTAAAATTTTTTAAACGATGTTTAATTTAAAAAATCTTTGTAAATATGTATAAGAAAATTAAATTAATTATAAAATATTTCGAATTTTTTTTCTAAATTTTCGATTAAATTGCGGAAAAGAACAAATAACACCAATAATAATGTTGATAAATTGCTAAACATTTTCAAAAAAAAAGTCATTCGATTAAATTCGACATTTTTTTCGGAAAAGTAAATATCCGTACCAAAATGTTTTAAAATTTAAAAATACTTTTTGTAAAAGTGTAAAAGAATTGTATTTCTTATTTTCTATGCATTCCACTTCATCACATATAAAGTGTTGTAATTTTTTTTCATTGAAATATGTCTCAAATTTTGAATTTCGTATTTTTTACAGCTTTACAGCACATAACAAAACTATTAACACCAATAAAATTTCAATAAAACTCTTTCTTTCACCCGTAAAAAGTATTTATTTAGAAGGTGGCGCAATTTTTGTTTTGTTTTCGTTTGCGAAACCGATATTCATTTTCAATTTTTTCAAATTATTTAAAAAATCTAATTAAAATTTCATTTCCAAGACTTTTTGAGGGTTTTTTGGGCAAAGCAAAAGATGAAGAACGGCATATTGAAACTTTTTGCAAACATTATATTATAGTTTAGGCATTTGCCTTAATAAGAGAGCCACACTAAAAATTAAAAAAAAACGATTAATAAATTTTGATCTTTGTTTGAGTTCGTTTCTTGTCGGTACGAAACAGTCTAGAATAGTCTCAAAGTCTCGAGCAAAAAAAAGGAAATTTGAAAATCGTTTGCAAAAAATGAAACAAAAACCAGGACGGACGAAACTCTGCCATTTCACTTTTATTTGGTTTTTTATCCCTCAAAAAATGCGCCAAATTGCTAATTTTATCAATTTTAAGCAACGAAATGCACTTTTACACAATTATTATTTTAAAAAATTACAAAATTTTTAGTCATGTATTTTTGTCCTTGTGTATTTTTGTTCTTATGTTTGTNAAAAACCCTTGGGTTTTTAAACTCCTCCCAATCTCTGTTGGAAAACGAAAAAGTTGAAAAGGTGGAATTCCTTTTGTCCCCTCTCAAAAAAACTTGTTTTGTGGCGAATAGCACTGCGCGATATGCCTTGGCTCGCCCGGAGTGGTGGGGGGTATCGGCCCAAACCGCCGCACCGTGGAATGACGCTTTCGGTTAATTATTCTCGAATTTGCTATACCACGTTAGCTGACGGAATAACTCGCATCCTAACCAGTGCTTTGACTTGACTCCAAAATAGCTCACTGACTCCGGAGTCAGCTCCGGGGTGGAGCCCATATGTGACTCCTGATCTCCGGAGCTGAGGAGTCATTTTCGGAGTCATATAGAATATGACTCCGGAGGTACATATTCCAAATGACTCCGGGGTCGAAGAGTAATAAAAAAATTTGGAGTCACATAAGGTTGATAAAATTTTTCTACGACTCCACTTTTTACTTATTTGACTCCAGCCTGGAGGAGTCAGAAAACCAAAAGCTCCGGAGTCACTTACATAAATGACTCCTCACGTATCGGAGTCACGTATTTTATTCGACGACTTTTTCAAACTTGAAAACTTTACAATGAAAAGGTAAGTAAATTATGGTATTTTAAAGGTTGTTTAAATTTTTTTTGANTTGCCGCACCTCCGGAGTCGCGGAGTCACATAATAAGAGCTGACTCCCAAAATCGACGGAGTCGCGAGTCATTTAAAAAGTCACATCTATATGACTCCGGAGCCAAAGGAGTCATCTAGCTATATAAGTTACTTGACTCCGAAATTGAAGGAGTCGTATGACTCCAAAACGGAGTCATATAATAGTTACTTGAATCCGGAGCTTGACTCCGGCCGGAGTCAAGTCGGAGTCAAGTCAAAGCACTGATCCTAACTATGTGATAAAAGCCTCCTCCCCAATCAATTCTTCAGCAATACATACATGAATATGCATTTTGACTCGCTTACCACTATTCGAAATTCTAATGTTGTTGTTCTCTGCATGTGTCTCTGCATGTCCATTCCTTCATCCTTTTGTGTACATATTTTGCTGCTTTTATTTATTTTTATCACTTTGGCCAATAGAGGCCGATTTTCACTTATGGCCCAAACATATATGTAATTGGCATTGCAATTACAGTAGCGTACGCTTTTGCTGTGCGCCGAGTTCACCCGCCGATGGCCGTGTTCGATGATTGTCGAAGCGCGACGCTTTGATTTCTCGATTAGCCCGAAGTCAGCGTTTGCCGTCAATTTCCACACAAGAATCTTATCAAGAATCATACATATTAACCCACATTCATCTTACTTTTATTCCCCAAAATAATTTGCGCAAAAAGCTTTACAAATAAACATTATACACATACATCAATCAAATCGTCATTTCACAACAGAGAACAATTTCGAATTATTCATGGAATTTGGCGTTAATTTGCCATTTTCCACTTTCTTCCCATTTGCACAAAGGGCGCTTTTGTCTTCTTCGTCCTCCAAAGGCATTACGTTCAGACCCACTTGCGTTATCATTACGGTAGCCTCTGAAAAATGTCGAGAAAATGAGTCACAATTCCGGGTACATATTGCTCGTTTTAAAATACACATTTGTTGTCAACATGAAAAAAAATTTGCAATGAAAACCGACCGTTGATACTGTTAACAATGTAGGGATTTGAGTTCGGATAAATGAAGATGGCGTAAATGATGAGACCGGCCACCACAATAGATCCACCATATATTATTATATGCGGATCCTGTAAATAAAATTATTATAAAAATTTTTTTTGGGATTTGCATTCTCTGAATAAAATATACTCATATATACTCATTTTCAAGACGATACTCATTTCTGAGTACATATTGCTCGATAAAATACACATTTTGTTCATTAAATATTATTAAATATTTGAAAATATTATTATATACTGTAGGCGAAAAGTAGAGAATTATATCATTTAAAAATTGTGCAAAAACAAACATTTATCGCCGAGAATAAAAGCAAGGAGATGCAAATGCATAGGAATATAATTGGCAAAATGATGGGCGTGCGAAAAGCGTCCTTGGGAAAGTCCCAATTTTGATAGCGCATGTACAGTAGCGCTACCATAACACAGCATCTTTGCATCCACATCGCAAATGACATATAGCCAATCAGATGATCCAGATCGCCGATAAACGAAATGCCAATTGCCAAAGCTGTCTAAAACAAATCTCTCCAGCAAAATGGCAAAATATCCAAGTCTTTGATATCCACATATGATTAAGCCGTTCAATATCACTTAGCCAAGGTAATGCAGACTCATTTTCCAGCCATCTTTAGGCTAACAGAAATTGAGAGACAAAAAAGTGAATGAAATTGGCAGACAGTTAGACAGCATTTTTCGCCTAATTTTCCTCATTTTCTATTACAATTTATTTATCGTTTTTGTTATGGCAAAATGTTTACGAAAAAAATACCACGAGGGCGACGGCCGCTCTCGGGCTCATCGATTCCTCGTGCACACACTTCAGCATTGTGGGCACTACGTTTTTGCGGGCGCCCGCGAACAAATATCGGCTGCATCCGAAAATGGTCGTATTGAAATTGCCGAGTAGGAGAATTCCGATGAGGAAAGGCACTGTATACGAGAATTTGCCCAGCGCATACTCTGCAAATTTCTAAATGTCCATGGTAGCCGATTTTTCGACAAAATTACTTAAATTTCACATTCAAAGTTACTATGTCTAATTTTATGTTGGTCCATAAATTTTGCAACATTTGTGTTATACTTCAAAAATTAATATTACAACAAAATAAAGCGGATTCAATCCAAACAAAGTAGTTGCCGTTATTTGCGATGACTTTCTTCCACTTTTCGCGCAAGAGCGGATTTCATCGGTGTAGAATTTGTTGGGTTTCGACCTGAAGAAGTTGTGAGTGCCGTTCTGACCTGACCATCTTCGGTGAAACGCCTATCGCGGAGAAAGTGATCTATCGGCCGGAACTTATGGTAGTCGGATGGGGCAATGTCCGGGCTATATGATGGTGGATTGATTTTCGTCCAGCCCAATTCCTCGATTTTTGATACCGTCAGTTGTGCCATATAGGGTATGGCGTTGTCTTGGTGGAAGGACAGTTGACGACTTCGGCGACTTTCTCATTGCACGCACTTGACTAATTGCTGTCTAGTGTGACGTGTGGAGTTCAGCGGCTAGTTCTCGAGTTGTTTGAGCCGGATTCGACCGGATGGCGCAGGGGCCGTCCTGGACATCGTGTGTCTTTTGGGCTCCTCTGGCCAGCTCAAAACTTTTCGTACCACCTCCAACAAGTGGAATCGGTCGGAAATGACTTGCCGGTTACCGCCTAAATGTTTTGGCCGCATTCGAAATGTTGACGCCGAGCTGGAACTGACCAAAAATCAAAACACGCATTTTTTCACGTTGACTAGACATTGTTCTAAAGAGCATAACATGTGTACCATGATCGATAACCAAACAAAAAAATACCTTAAAATGACCACAATTAAACGCTCTTTCGAATGACATATGACATTAGAGGGAATGATTTTGAAATACCCAAAAAAACACAAAAGTTGCAAAATTTATGGACCAATCTAATATAATCTATGTATGTATATGAATCTGTTTATAACACCACAACACTTTTATTTTTTTTACGCGTGTGTGTGTGTGTGTGTGTGTGTATGTGTGTGTGTGTGTGTGTGTGTGTGTGTGTGTGTGTGTGTGTGTGGGTGT
>SAUE01000076.1:54970-65961 GCA_009724625.1 Deladenus siricidicola | reverse complement strand
AATTGCGGGAAAATTAATTTTATTTGTGTTTTTTGTGAAAGGAATTTTTGTCGTATTTTGGAAAATTGTTTTTTTTGGTTGAAATGAACGACGATCACTTTTTCACTTTCGCGTTTTCATTTCGGCATAAAAAACGCACCAAGTTCACTTTCAAGTGAAAATAACACTCGTTATAAAAAAAACGCTTTTGATGATCGAAAACGGTCAAGTTCATTAAAACGCTTTCTCCACAAAAAAATGCGCGAGATTTATCGCCTTTGACATTGAAATTGCTTGAAATGCCGAAAAGTTCTATCATTAATTTCTTCAGGTTTTTATATTACTAAATTTATTATTATTTCAAAAAATATTTTTGGTGATGGTGCTGCTGCTAAATTGGTATTTCTCAAAGAGCGGGTCTCTCCCAAATCGTTTAAAAAATTGTTGTTGTATGAAAATAGTATTTTTTAACTTTAAAATATTCAATTATTTTTGAGCAATTATTGTCGGAAAAATTGCGTCTGTTAATAGTGTGTAGATAACTAACTCATGCCAATGTTTTAGGATACCGCCAAAGCGCAGCAATTAAAAGTGCGGCATAAACGGAAAATTAAATATATTTTCTTCTTCTTTGTTATTTTTAAATTGAAACGGGGGTATGCGTTGATCTTTTTGACACTTTTCTTTCTCTCAGTCTTCTCAAAAAAAATTCGAGGCTGGTATTGAAAAATATTGTCTGTATATTTTTGTTAACCACCACCAAAACCAAAATATTCACGAGCAGATGATAAAAAATATTGCGGAAAAAGTAGCGAAATCGGGCACCAAAAAATAAAAATGCGCGAAAAAGGAAATTGAACATCATAGCTCTCGCCAGAGAGCAAGAACAATTCGGGAGAAGGGAAAGAACGTGCTACTTCTCACTCGACGATTTAATGGGGGCGGGGATGATCGTGCGCAGTTTTCCCCAGGATCTTGAAAATTTCGCTGGAAAATTTTTTTATTATCAATTAATTCCTCGCGGTCCTCTCAATTAATTGTTTTATCATTAAAATTCCAATGTGCGCGAAAGTTTTGAGACAAAATGTCGGAAGAATTTATGGCTGACAATTTTCACAATTTTTTCACCCATTTCACGGGATCCCTGGATTTTTTTTTCGTTATTTTTGATTAATTCGTGAATAAGTTGAAAATTTTTGTTTAGCACTAAAAATGTTTTCTAAATGCAAAGTTTTGTTTGCTGATCGTTTTGGCAACTCTTTTTCCAATATTCTACAGAATAAACAATTGCAAATTTATTAATTTGCTAATTGTTGGTTACAATTTTTTTGCGAATTTGCGATTGCAAAGGTAAACTTTGCAATTGCAAAATTGAAGGAATCCTAACTTTTTGCTAATTAATTTCAGGCCAAAAGGTTCCATTTTACGTTTTTTTGCGGAAACATTTTTAGCAATAATATGTAATTTTACTTTTTCATTTTTCCTGAAAATTTCCCGCAATATTCGTAGAGGGGGAGGGGGGATATTGCTTGGGTTGAAAAGGCTGGTTCTAACTTTCGTTCCATGATTTAATTTGTTTTTTTGTTAAGAGCTAACAATAAAAAATGAATCATTTTTCATATTTTCGCGTATTTGTAAAATTTTTTGAAAGTGGACAAGTACTTTTCAGCTGTTTTGTTGACTCATTTATTCGCAATTTCCCATATCACTTATTCACATTTCCCATATCACCTATTCGTCTGGATAGCATTGCGGAGTCGTGAATAGCAGCAAAAAAAATCGTGGTGATAATTTTGCGAATTTATCCAAACGAATTTTAAAAGATTTTTTTTAATTCAAATTCAAATTTTAGAATATAAACGATTAGAAAGAGATTTATATTCCAGGGCTATGTATATTTTCGGAAATGTGACAAATTATCCAAAAATATAAAATTAGTTAATGTAATGACACTTCAACTATTCGCACAATCTTAACATTTTTCGTCGTGCAAAATCAAAAAGTTGAGAACTTGAAGTAGGCAGTGCGAAAATAAATGTTTTTGAACCACCTTTTAATTGAAAATCAAAAACCCGGAAGCATTCAAAAATTTGCATATATGGATGCAAAATGTGTGTGCAATGTGCAAAATGGACCAAGTGCGGGAATTTTGCATTTGTCAGTTTTGATGAAGTGTTTTGTTTACCTTTTTCATTCATTATTCCACAATTTACAAAAAGATTTCTATTTGCGCCCATTTGGGTTATGTAAGTGAATCTTCGCTGCTTATTTTCCTTGCTGCGATAAATGATGTAACATTTTTGAAAGGAAATTCCTACCCAGATTTCAATTTCAATCCGAAGCAAAATTTTTAAATAAAATACGCTGTAAAATCAAACAATTTACGGGTAATAAAAAAAATTTTCTAATATAGTCGCATTATTTCCAACTTTCTCTTCACAACTATTTTTTATCGAAATTTTTGGCGTCGAAGGCAAAATTTTACAAGGAAACAAATTCATTTTAGCACTCCATTCGGTGTTTCCAAATTTTAGGTAAAATTCAATTTCGACTTTCCCGCACTTTTGTGGATTGCCCGAGTATCCCATCAAAGGGGGATAGCCCATTAAAAATGATGTTGATCTGTGTAATTGAAAATGCTCAAGACCCAAATATCGAAGTGCGACAGAAAAAAGCGCGGGAAAGTCGAAATTTAACTTTAGCCAAAATTTGGAAACACTGACTCCGTTCAGCTAATTTCGGCTTTTTCGGCTAATTTAGCCAAAAAATTAAAATCTTTTTTATATTTCGAAAGTTTTCCAAATTCAGCGATCCAATTCAGCGAGTAGGTTATAAACACGCAAGTATGTATGATATATATGTAAGGTATGCAAATTTCTGCAAGAACGATTTAGCTAAACAATTTATGAAATTGGAATGACGAGCAGAGAGAACGACGATCTCGCTCGAGGAAATTGATACGCCACCAACCGCAATGTTTGAAACAAACTAATTTCACTATTATTATTATTATTTATTCCCGTTCCCCCGTTAATTTCCATATTAATTTCCCCCCAGCAAATTAAGCGATGAATAATCATCGCAAGAAGAAAAAAAGAAGACAAAGGCGAACTTTTCACGCGTAAGACCTTCTAATTTGCCGTGAAATCGATGATGATGATGAGGCGAAACTTTTGATTGTTCGAGAGTTTTGACCAATGTTTTATTATCGCTGCTTCCAACATTTTCTCTCGATTTATTACCTTGCACAATTCACACAGATTTTCCTACTTTCTCGAAGATTTTCGACCTCCCCCTCCTAACTTTTGAGTCAGTCTTGTGGATATTAAAATTTTGCTGATAAATACAAAAAACAATTTCTATGTCATTGTGTATTTAGACATAATTTCTCTTACGATGATGCTATTACATATTGCCTGCCTGAAAAAAAATACGTTTATGAATTTGTTCATTTTGGTGTTTCAATTTTTTAGCGGAAAAATAATGAAAGGAGGAAAAGGGAAAATCATCCGGAAGGAAAATAAATTACTGTTTTTGGTGTCATTTGGCGTAAAAACAACTGAACGGTTCAAAACGTGGACTATTACGAGAAGGAGAAAAAATATTGAGAGGTTTCGTCCTTAAACGCAAACAGCAAACCAAAAGCGGAAACCTGTTCCTTCTTTCTTTCCTTCTTTTCTTTCTTCAAAAAAGAAAAGAATCGAAAAGGAAAAAAATGCCTGCCTGAAAAATGCAAATGCTTACGTGAATTTTTTTTCTTGCAAAATCAAGTCAAGTTTTTCTTGCAAAGCAAATGATACTTTAGGGTAACGGTGGAGAAGGGAAAGGCAATATTTTAATAACGCATTTTTGCTACTTTATTTGATTGTTTTTTTTTTGCTGTTGTGTTTTTTCTTGACGATGTTGTTTGTGGTTGTTGTGAATAATTGTAATATTTTGTAATTGCCAACCAAACTTTACAAAATACAACTTTACAAGCCCACAGCCAGAAAAAAAATTCGGGGGGGGGGCGATTTTTTAGGGGCCATAACTTTTCGTTATGTGCTGTTTATTTTTCATTCCTTTAAAAATAAAATTTTATTTGGGGGAGGGGGGCTTTATCCCCTCCGCCCCCCTGGCTACGGGCATGCAACTTTACCTTTATCATTGTCACACAAAATATGTAGAAATCCACAGTTTACCTGAAATTTTCGCTAATCCCCGCTACATATATCTTGAACCTCATCGATTTCATATCGCAAACGCAAAAATTTGCCATTTTTTATGAACTCAGATTCTTATCACAGCGCAAATCTTCGCCAACGATTTTGGGTTGTTTCGTTTTATTGCGTGAAATATTTTCGGATTTTTGCATAATGTTTTCCCGAAATACATAGTTTCGTGCTGCTGCTTCCACCAAAAAATAACTGCAAAAAATTTTTTTGGAAATTGCTGAAAATTTAAGGATAAAAAGGTAAATTAAATAAACGAACGAATTTTTTCTCGCTAAAAAAAATCAGCAAAAAGTAAAAACTCCGAAAACTTTTTTTTCCTTCCCAAAAATAAAAACAAAAATTTGCGAAATAATCCAAAAATCGGCGTTAATTCATTTCATTTTTAATTTTGCTTAATTTTAATTTTAAAATTCCTGTAAAATGGTCTGCTTGCTCCATTGAATTAATCCTGTAATGAAATGAAATGAACGGTTGATTATGTCGAAATCATAATTGGATTAAGACAAAACATTTATTCGTTTTGAAATTATATTTTTGTAGAATTTTTGCCGATAATTTAAGTGGATGGATATTGAAATTCCTGATAATGGTGATTCAGAGATTTCTGTCTGCAAATTTTTTTTGCACTAAATTTGACCGCTCACAAAAAAAATTGAAGGAATGTCACACACATTGACGCGAACTTTTGTAAAAAGAAGAAAAGTTAAACCAATAGTTAACCGATTACACACCCGCGCACTCACTCACTCACTCTCATTCATTTGGCTGTTGGGTTGAAAAAACATCTTGAAACGAAGTCCGAAAAACCGCAATATGTATTTATTGTTAAATCGTCGAAAAGGGTTTTTCAAAAACGGTTTTGACGGTTTCAATTTGTTTTTTGCCGCGGTGTGGCGAGGAGGCGTGGCCTGTGGATGATTAAGCGATTATTTTTGTTTTTGAAGTTGACTTTTCTCTGTTTCTATGGTCTACATCAAAAAGTCATACTTTTTTTGTACGTTGAAAAATAGGCCCACTAATCTTTGCCATTATATATATGTATTTTGAATTTCGCAATTTTAATTTCGTTAACCTTTTATCAAATGAAGATGAAAAAATTTCTACCGTACCAAACTAAGGATATGTATTTATTCCGAAATATTTCAACTTCATACATACTATAAATATGTAGTCATTCGCCTAGTTTTACACTTCTAATTTCTTCCTCAACATTCTATAATATTTTTGTGGTTATGTTTTTTTAATTATTTTTAATTTAATTTCAGTTTCAGTTCGACGATGAGAGAGAGTTTCCGGCAGTCCAACCGAAAATTATTCGATGATTCCCTACGAGCTGACGTCCATTTACAAAACAATTTGTCAATAATGAGTCGCTCTTACTCAATAAAATATTTATTATTATTAGCCTTATTGATGCTCTCTAACAGTATAATTGTGGGTGGGCTGCCGCTGTACAAAAGAGATGATACGATATCGTTCACATTACTGCAAAGTGGCGATGAGCCGACTGCTACTGTAATGCCACCGCATTGCTCAAAAGCAATTGTTACTGTATCGCAAAGTTCAAGACGTAAGTTTTCACAATGCAAAAAATCTACAGTATACATTAGCGAAACGTTGCGGTAAATGAAAAATTTAAAATTTTATTTGCAATGAGTCATCTTTAACTTTTCATACAATTTTGTAACTTGAATAATTTCTTGCTAAAAAAATTTTAAACGTGAATTTAATTTAAATGCAAATTACAAATTGTGTTCCATATGCATATGTATGTATGTATCCGAACTCATAAATCAGAAAACTTACTGTAGCATTCATTCTTTTTTGTAAACAAAATCGAAAAAGTTGATTTTTGTTTTTGATATTCGCTAATACATACACAAAAATATTACATACATAGTATGTATGTATGTATAATATATCATTGATGTGGTGACACGCGTCTGATATTGGAAATTGATGACGTTAATGAGAAAGTTTGAGCAGTCATCTTCAATTAGTAATAATGTTATAATTAGATAATAAAAAAAGTTTGAAAAGGAAAGCAACCCAAAAATTTGTCAAATATTCTCCGAAAAAAAGGTAAACTTATCCCACAAATCTTGCCTCAAGATTATCCTTTATAAAAATGCCATTATAATTAAAATTCTTGATAATGATAACGACTTTCGTTGATAATATGAGACGTCACATCAAGTTAGTCGTATTTATGCAATTCCATTTTATGCAAAACGTATTCGAGATAATTGAAAAGCGAAATTTTGCAAACGAAACGAACATTTAAATATGCACATATGTATGTATTGTATTATATGTACAAATATACATATCAAAGTACAGTAGACTGGAAAAAATGGGATTAAAATTTGATTATTGTATAATTGCAGTTACACGCCGATCGGCTTCCTCTTCCGCCCAACAGATGAGCCTTAACATCGGCGTCGATCAGTCAATTTGCTTCAAGCTGGACGAGAAAGGAGAGGACGTTAGTGACTCGGAGGTAATGTCCACCGAGCAAGATTCTCCAACAATTCGCAACGAGAGAAGAATAGTGAGGCCTATCCAAAAGAATTACGCTGCGCTCAAAAATCGTGGTGCTTTAAGCTCGCCGCTTGCGTTGCCGGGTGAAAAAACTATTATGCCCGCAAGCCGGTCACTCGCTAATACGACAATAGTGTCCTCCTCCTCGTCGACGACGCGCGAAAGGGAGAGTGATACCGAAGAGGACGACAACGACGACGACAACCGCACCGCCACCATCAATGAAATGGCGAAGGCGAAGAGTGCTGAAGACCTTAATAGTAATTTGCTACACACACTTACGCTCGTTGAAATTGAGCAATACTATCGAATCACGGAGCGCTACAAGTTCGCAATTCCGGAAGTAGAGACAAATTGTATCTGCGAATGTAATCCGCTAGCCTCGACTTGTCAGGCGGACGAGTGGAAATACGGTGAGTGCGTCGCGTCAAACGCAAATTCGGGAAACGCAGACGAAAACAATTTTGGCCGATCGGCCTCTTCATCAACCGCTTGTCATCGAACCTTTTTCCCCAATCAGCCGTCCGGGACATGCCCCACGGGCTCAACTGGCGCGGATTCGTCGACCTCGTTGTCGGGATCTCGGCTTTGTTGTCAAACACGCTTCCGTGTTCATCAAAATCGCGTATTTACAGCACTTCGATTGGAGATGCTGAGCAGCTATGCCGTCCTACAATACGCGGTATTCCAATTTCAAGCAGATGCAAAATTGGTCGCCGAAAAATCCAATGTAAACAGATCAGCCGAAACTCTGAATAATCGCGCTCAATTCAATGACGAATGGCATGAGAAAGATAAGCGTCGTCTAAGCGTTCCACTCGACGGTACGGTACACAACTTCGCGCTGGATTCTCGAACTGGCTTGAAGTTGTCCATTCTCGGCTTGGGAGGAAATTTCGCGTCAAATCAACTAGAATCTGGAATGTATTTCGTTGAAAATTTGCCAGACAATAAATTCGGTGAAATCACGTCACAGCCACTTAATCGAATCACGGAACACGAGTAAGTTCATCTTTGAATCAATGTTAAACACATTTAACGTATAACAAAACATTAATTTATTTTAGTTTTCACAAATTGGGATGGTTCCGTGTGAGTGATTCATATGACGGAAGTGTTGACGCGTTCGTTCAATCGGGCGATATTTTCATGGACAAAATTCACCACGCAAAAACAAATAACTGCGCCGATCAAAAATTTCGTTCCGTTCTCGACGCCAGCTATTACCTCAACCACGATGAACAAACGGTACGTCATCGTAACTACATATTGTATGCTATGTATTGTTACCAAAAATTAATTATTTTAGAACAATTCAACGGCTTCATTTCGTCTCTCGGAGCCACTAAGTCGCGTACATCGCTGGATCCGCTCGGCGCGGATCTACGGCGACGGATCGCTCCGCCAGGCCGTCATCCTAGCGGGGGAGGGTGCTAATTTGGATATCACGCTTACGATTCCCCCTACTCCACCATCGGTCAGCGGCACTACGTCCTCTGAGAGTAGAAGTCGTACAGTTAAACAACAAATGAACCAAAATCCTTCCACCATAAGACGTTCGCCGACAATTTCATTCGTTCACAATTCTTCAAAACTAGTGGAATTTACAGGAGTAATACTTGTGGATAGGTAGACTTATTTAAAATTCAAATACATACACCTTCAAAAATTGTAATAACTTTAGGTTTTCGAATTCATTTCTCAATCTAAGTCTCTACGGTGCTCGAGGTCTTCTAAATGGTTATGTACGCCAAATGGAGGACCAAGTTGGCGGAGATGTTGACAGTTTTAGTATTACAGTACCACAACATCTGGTGAAGACATTACCTGCAACGAATATTCCATTCGGTGTCGATTCACGGCAAAGAGCACATTTACAACAACCATATGTAGACGTAGTTACAGTAATGGAGCGTGTAAAACCATACCCTATCAACACTGTACAGGTAATACGTTAACCATGAATAATTTGTGGAACGGTCACAACACAGAAATAAAATGACTCTACTGTAACAATTTTTAGATGATCTGCTTAAGACCGGATGACGGTGATTCTTCACTTGAAATCTGCAGACCAGTGCCAAGTGTCGAAATCGACCTTGAGGTGAATACGGTACGAAACGAGTGGAGCCATCGAAGCGGTATTTGCGGCGAATGTAATCAAATTACTGTGAATGTAAGTTTTTTAATCTCAATAAAGGCGTGATAAATATATGTATTCAAAATCAAATTTTTAGGGGTTCATGAAATATTTAAATCCGATGAACTGGACAAAGGGTATAAATTCGGTGAGCGATGCGTTAATGTTGGCTTCCAACATGATCGTGTACATATTCATACTTTTGGTATTGTACTTTGTGCTGACAAAGATCGTAATCCCATTGGCTTACTGTTGTTTCTGCCCTATGCAAATTTTCTACTCAAAAAGCAAAGCAATGGCTTTCGGATCGTCTTCAAAATCATCGAATTCAAAAAAATCTCAACAACAACAACGGCCGAACCTTAAACCTAAAAAGGGAAAATTGACCAAATATTGAGTACTGTATCAAATTAATCTCGTCTATTTTTCTATTCTCGAAAGAATATACGGGTAGTTAAGTGTTAGTGGGGATGAGATTTTAATTCGAAAGCAATATCGTTCAAGTAGAGGGGCAAAAAAATCTTGTGAAAATATTAAAATTTTGCTCCAAGAAAGGGGAATTTTTTATGGATACGTTTTTTAAAAAGCTAATTTTTTAATAATTTAAACGTAAATTGTTGTGCATTTTTGGATTTTTTTCAACAGACTTATGAAAAATTTTCACATTGAAAAATATAATGATACTGGAGAAAAGGTATTCTTGAGTATAAGTCCATTAAAGAAAAATATTTCAATACGGTGAGCTATCGTCTCAGGATTCATTTTTTATTAATAATTTGAAAGATTGTATTTGAAAATTATAGAATAGATTTTACATATTAATTATTACAATTTTAATATCTATTTTTTATCATCCTCGTTATTATTATTTTTATTTGCACTTTTGATATATTTATTGTTTAATGTATTCCATATCTTTTGTCTGTTGTAGTCACGACAAAATTTCGCCCAAATGACTTTTTCATCATTCATGACATGTGATTATGATATTTGTTGTGATAATGACATACTATTTCCATTGTGATTTTTTAACTTTTAATTTCCACTTTAATTGCGGGTATTTCACGTTTCATTTCATTTTTAAATCTGCCTTTTCACATCTTTTCATACGTTTTGCTTAATTTTAATTTCTGCTATAATCAATCACTTCTGCATAATTTAGTATTATAATAATAACCAAAATTGTTGAACGGAACAAATCAGATTGCATTTCATTCTTTTCGGTATTGAGTACTTCCAAATCTGCAAAAAAATGATTTTCCAAAAATAATTCCAAAATATTATGTGATTTGTTTGTTCTATTCGAAAATCAGCCATTAACTGTGATTTCGTGTAAATAATTAGTAACATTTAATAATTTTTTTTGTAATAACTGCCAAAAAAGTCTAAAGCAAACTTTTTGTGGAAATTCAATTTGAAATTTAATTTTTTTCTGATTTTCTACCTTTTTGTAACTAATTTCAAAAATGAATGTAATTTCAAATTTAATTCACAAGATGTTGCAAGATTTTTTCCAGCATCACGATTCGAGTTTACTATTGTAATAAAAGATATATTGCTTCAGAAATAAATTGTTTTCCGACTTAAAAAATCTTCCAAATAACAAAAAATGTAAAAATAAAAAATAACGAAACCTGCCCAAATTTTTCCAAAACAGTAATTCTAACAATTATAAAATTTACTCGCTTATAAGCACATTACAAATATACCTTTACGATTACAACTACTATATCTCAAGGAAGAATAAAGTTTAAGCGGAATTTAAAGAGAGAAACTCCTAACGTCGTTGAGCCCACGCGCCGGCCAACTGCGAGGCTCCACCACCGCCCGCCATCATCGTCGCGCCCACCACGGGAAACTGTTCGGCGTCCAACTTGAAAAAATGACTCTCAACACAATTCGGCTAAATATATGAAGGTTAAATAAATTTTTTTCCGTTTTAAACCACGCAAGCGCAAGGGTCAAAATTTCTCAGCTTCCAGACGTCAGGACACAAAACTAAGTATGCTTTGCTTCCGATGAACTTCCTTTTGGCATTCCAAGAATTTTTAATTAAAAAAAATTAGTCTTCAAAAACCCGTATATCAAAAAAATTCTTTGCAAACAAGCAAAAAATC
>SAUE01000906.1:19389-30714 GCA_009724625.1 Deladenus siricidicola | reverse complement strand
CGCCTTTGGCCGAAACAATTTCAAAAGCTAACATAAGCTTTGGCCTCGAATCTTTACGAACAGAAAATCCCAGGGCAAATTCAAATATTTGAAAAAAATATTTTGGTTTTTGAAAATTTTAAATGTCCTGACTGGTTGGTTGATGTTGTGTGTGTTGTGGTTGTGATATTAGGATTTAGCAAAAAATGTTTTTTGTATTTTTTGTGAAAGATTAACTTTTAAAAACGTCCGCTAAATTCTTAGACGCTGGAGGTGATTTCTGAGGATATTTTGGAAGCGGCGAAGAAGCCTAATCCCGACATTAAAATTCAATTGGATCTCTTTATATATCGATGCGTTAAGCACTTGAAGGCCAGCGAAGTGCCTAAGAAGTTTTTGAAGGAATTCACGCCGATTTTGATCAAGGTAAATTTTTTTCTCATGTATTATTTTATTTTTATAATAATTTTATAATTGTTATGGCTTATTATTCTTTTTATAATTATTTACTTTTTATGGCTTGTTTCTCACATTTCTCACACGCTTTGTGTACTTTATTGGTGAATGCTTTGATTTTAGCACACCGGAGATTCGGATCCGGAAGTGCGCAATTCCTCGTGTTCCGCGTTGGGAGCTATAATGAAATGTATTGGACAAAAGCCGGCGCTCATTCTTTTTGGCGATTTGGCACAGGACAAACTGAAAATGTCCAAGGTTTTTATTTATTTACATTTTTTGTATTTTTACGTAATAAATAAGGAAATACCCTACTGGAGGTGATTTCTGAGGATATTTTGGAAGCGGTGAGGAGTAGAAGTCGATTTTTCATATTATACTCGGACAACGGCGGGTTCTAGCTGGAAATTGTTAAGGAAATTTTTTAGCGATTTTTTGGAAGTTTATTATGATTCTTAATCCATAAAAAAGCTCATCTAATAGCGTTCCAAAACCTTTTTGATATCAGCGACTGTTGTCGAGAGAATTTCATGTATAAATTTCTTTAATGGTTCTTTTAGAAATTTTCAAATTTCAAAGTTTGTCTAAGCTGACCCTCGCATTTTGTATGCCGAACTTTAAAAACTTAAATTTTTGGATTTACCTTTTTTACTGAAAAATTTTGATCTTGCCCCACTACTTCTGTAAAACTTTTTACTGCAAAATATTATTTTTAGGTTGAAGAATTTTACAACAAGGCGCTTGCCGACGCCGGCCAGGAAGTCGTTTCGGCTATGGTCCAATCCATTCACAAGGCGGACGTAAGTTTTATATAAATACTCTAGTCTTTTTGTGAACCTATTATATTGTTGTATAGTTAGTGAATTTCTCTACTTGAAAGGGTGTTAATGGACGTTTTAATAATTTAGTTTTTGACCCTTTTTTGCAGTAAAATTTTGCCCTTTTACATTTTTTAAATACTTTTTCCCTCTATTCTCTCCTCCAACTATGTAGTGACATCGCAAGAGGGGACATTTTATTTTAGAAAATTCTTTTTTTCACGCAAAAATTGAAATTCCCTTTTCTTGGCGATTCCTCCCCCCAAATAAAAAATTTTCTGAGTGAGTCCCCTTTGGATGAAAAATTCCTGATTACACCACTGGCTTCCAGCACCACCGATCCTTGTATTTTTATTGTGATTAATTTTATTGTAATGTGGTTTGTGGATATGATTTAGAAAGTTGTGGAGAAACCGCCGAATAAGCAAAACCCCGAAAAGCCGTCAGCAAAAGAAGCTTGGAATGAGGCTAACGACGAAGTTTGTGACAATATTGTTGTTTATAAATATTGAATTTTTTGCAAAATTATTTACTTTACATTTTTGGTAGTGCTTTGTTTTATAAATATATGTTTTATTTGAATTTTAACATATTTTTAGCCTTTAAAACCTAAGCGAAAAGATGCTGATGCGGAAGAGGCGGAAAACGATGTTGTCGTCGAGACAAAACCGAAAACCGTAGCTCCAAAATCACCGCCGGAGGAGGTGAATTTTTATACAAATTGGAATTAAATAAATGAAAAGTGGAATTATTTCTTATTTCTTGTTATTTAATAACTTGTTAGGGCGAACTTGTTTGTTTTAAGTAAAACCTAACATGGGGTTACTACCAATGGGGTGTGGTAGCTGTTCCAATGCATAATGTTTTAGTGCTCGTCGAAAACGTTCCAAAGACACCATTAGCTTTTAATTCCGGTCTTTGTAAGCAAAAGAAATATGAACTCTTGAAAAAATTGGCTTACCATTTCCATGGAAATTTGTGGCTCCTCCATCACTAATTACATTTTGAAATTATAGAAAACGAAAGAGCCAGAAGAGATCGTCTCTTTGCTCAAGGCGAACAGCGATCGCAGTGGGCGAGCGAAGGATGAAAAAGCACATAAGGTATTTTCGAAGTGTACTTTGTATTTGCAATTGTTTTTTTTTGCATTTTTGCGTTGATGAATTCTTGAATTTTTACTAACTTTTCTTGGACGATTATTGTGTTTAGTTAATGAAGTGGAACTTCGAAATGCCGACAGCCGAACACACCCAACAGTTGCACACGCAGATCGGCGACGTGGCGAAGCCGGCGCTCAGCGCCCAGCTAGTGAGCAAGGACTTTAAACAGCACATCAAGGCTATTGACTATCTGCAGCAGGTAGCTAATTTTTTAATTTAATTTTGTATCTTACTTTATTTTACCCTTTTGTTTTGTTTTTTATTTTGCAAAAAAAATCTTTTCATCAATTTACAGCATTTTTTGTTAATTGAAATTTGTTTAAACACATTTAAATTGGCGCAAAAAATTTTACATTCGTGGAAAAAGAACGTCGACGAACTCGAAACGGTCAGATGAAAACGAAAAAACAGCAAAGAAAATCGACATAAAACTGAATTTTAAACAAGGATTTTTTTGAAAAATACATAGCAGAAAACTCGAAAAAAATTACAATTTACGGAATTGAAAATTTATTTGCGTAGTACTCCTGATTTAGTCATTTTAATTCTTTTTCGTTTAGTTGCTCACGACCGAACCGGCCGCCATCGTCGACAACATCGACATTCTCTTAAGATGGGGAACGCTGCGATTCTTTGACACGAATCCGGCGGTTCTAATTCGTCTTTTGGAATTTATTTGTTCGATATTTTTACATATGGACTCTGAGAATGAAAATCTAACGGATCTGGAAATGACTTCATTCCTACCATATTTGTTGCTGAAGGTCGAGTATTTGTCTTGAAAAAACATTGTTTTTGGCTGTAAAAACTGAAACAAATCCGAACATTTTATAAAAATTCGTTGAAGGATATGTATTATTTTAGAGTGGTGATGCGAAGGAAGTTATCCGAAGTAATGTTCGCAAAATTGTAAAATTAATGGGAGGCATTTCGGTGCCCGGCAAAATATTTCCGCTTTTGCTCGAGGGATTAAAGACGAAAAATTCGCGGCAAAAAGCGGAATGTATTATTATTGTCGACTCCTTTTTAGAATGTATGGGAATTAACATCACGGCAACTCCGCAGGTATTATATTTTGGATGTTTTGAAGTGAAGAAGACCGCGTATTTAGGGGGACCGCGTACACCCTCATTGATTATTTTTTTAAGGATTTTTTAATTAAAAATCAGAGGCAAAAATTGAAATTTTTGGATTTTGCCTTTAAGTTCACATTTTTGGTTGCCCCATTCCGAAATTCTAGATACACTATTGAGTATACCAGCAGTTATTTTCCTTGTATTTGATCCCAGTTTTGCTATAACGTAACCCAGGGACGATGAAATGGAGAGAAAAAAATTAAAATCTCAGCGATTGCTCCCCCCCCCCACCCAAAGAAAAAAATTGTTTAAAAAATAAATTAGTATATTTTTAAGAATATTTTTTTATACTTTTGGAATTTCAGCAAACTATGAAGGTCCTCGCTTCGTGCATATCCGATCGTGATAGTTCGGTGCGAAATGCGGCGCTGAACGCCATCGTAACCGTGTACAAGAAGGTCGGCGACCGCGTATTTCCGCTAATCGGCCAACTGAATGAAAAGGAGAAAGCGATGCTGGATGAGAGGATTAAACGATCCGGTCATTTGGTGAGCGGAGCGCCCGAGTCCGAAAGTCGCCCGTCCATGATGAAGGAGCGCCTTAACGCCTCTTTGAATGCCACGCCAAGGGCGCGGTCCTCAAGCGCGTAAGTTTGTCTTTGGGTTAATTTGAAAAAAAATTCTTTTTTATTGATTGAAATTTTATCTGAACTGTTTCTAGAACTCGAAAGTCTCTAAACGTGATGAATGGCGGCGAAATTATGAGCGCAGAAAATGCTGGGGCTACTACGAATGAGTTTCTAAATGCGACTATTTCCAAGAGCTCAAGCGCTAGTAGACATCGCCAGTCGATGGGCGCGCTCTCCAAGTTTCAGCTGGATCCGAAATTTTTCAACAACGACATCGACTTGGGCGACAATGGCACTATGTCGTTGGGCGGTATCGGCGGCGGAAAGCCGGCGCCATTTACGGGAATTCAATTGGATGCTGACACGGACTTGAAGGGGATCGTATGTTTTTATAATAAATTTTATTTCTTTGAATTTTTTTCATTGATTTAATTTAAATTTTTCAGCAACCAGTCGTTCGTCCCACAACGAACGTTCACTTTGGAAAGCGGAGCGAGTCGGTGAGCTCAATTTCCTCACTCGAAAGCGCCGAGCAAATCGATCGAACCGTTCACAACTTATCTTGCCTCCAACTCAGCATCGCAGATGAAGCTATTGCGCAGGTTTTTGTTGTGTCGTTTTTACTATTTATTTTTAGAATTTTGTTAAATTATATTTTTAAATATGTGCCTCTTTAAACAAATATAAGTAATATGCGTGGAAAATTGTTTTAGCTACTACATTTGTTGCACGATTCCATGAATCGGGTGTACATAACGGAGCGCAGCGAGCTAATTCTGAAGACGTTCATCACTCAATTCTTCCACATTCGTAGCCAACACTTCGAGCAGCTTCAGGCGGGCAGCGATGGCACTGAGTTGAGCGAGTTTATGCGATCCGTCTGCAATTTTCTCTCATCGGTAAATATTTCCTGTAATTTAGTTTAGCGTTTGACTGGCGAAATGTAAAATGTTCTCAGAAAAACGCAACATAAAATTATATTTTCCAAAGAAAAAATATTTTAGTTGGCCAAGCAAATTGATACATTCTGTTAAGATTTTTAGAGAAAAAAATTGAGTTGAAAATTTGACTATTTGCAGTTGGTGAAAGATGACGTGATTGTCCAGCAGCTTTCCTCCGATACAATGCGTGGTTTCGTTGATGCGTTGCTGTGTTTGGTGACCGACGAGCGCCTAAACATATTGCCGGGATGTCGACAGGTTGGCATTTGCTTTTTTGTTATTTTTTAAAACGCCGTAGTATTCGTTCATGGACGTGTTATTGTGAATGAGCATATTCGAGTAGCGTAATTAATTGTGAGGGATTTGAAGTATTGGTCACGAAGGCTGCCAAATAATTTATCGATATGAATTTTTTTGGACGTTCTATTCTGCTAAATTTTTTTACGTTATCAAAAAATGTTTGTTTAATTGAGATTGGGCGCTATGGCGTCGCTGGGTGTGGCTCACAGGTGTGACGGATTTTTGTTTTTAGATTTTCCGCTCATTGAACGTGGTGGTGATTCGTATCTGCGAGTTCAGCAACCCTAACAATTGTTTTGTGGCGCTGATGAAGTTGCTCATCAAGTACCAGGGCACCGAACCCAACGGTCGCGTCATCGCCCTAATTCGAAAGTGTCTCTACAAGCACGTCGACGTCTTTTTGGACACAACCAAACACGATCAGCTGGACTTGAATGCGGTGTTCGAGCTGTTGTTCTCATTTTACTCAAAGTTCTATGAGGACACGGCGAATGTGACGGATTCGGTGAAGGAGACTTGCCGCACGCTTCACGTCTACATTCAACGACTCGTCGTCACCAAGCGATATAAGGTAAGCGTCCGTATCTGAACTAGAACTGGAATTCGTATGGTTTTTTTTTGTTTCCGAGATGGAATGTGACCTGATTTTGGCGTATGTATAAAAATTCGCAAGATTACCACCATGAATACGAATATTTTTGCCAATTTCAAGTAAGAAGTTAGATGGGTTGGTTCCATTTCAGCGAGCAAATTTTTATCTCAACCTTTTTTGATGAGATTTGTGCCAAAAAGAATGTTGTGTATTATTTAGGTTCTGAATCACTTGTATCCGTACCCGGAGAACAGTCAGCTCGTCAGCTACATTCGTCGTTGCCTTCGCGCGTTGGGAAAAAGCGAGCAGGCGAAAAATCTGGACGAAACCGGGGCCGTCGACGGCGAGACAACGATGATTCAATCACATAAAGTCATTCCAGAGGAAATGATCCAACTCTTTAAGCGAATCAACGACGATGACATATTTGATGGAGTATGTTGGCTTCTTCCTTACGAATTTTGATCATTTTTCCGCCAATTATTTTCAATATAGGGCAGTTGGGCCCCTTCAAAAACCTTGAATATTTTGATGCTTTTACTACCCCCCCTCCCCCTTCAAAAAATTGCCTTCCGCTCCTAAATTTTGTTGAAATTTAAAGTTTTTTTTCTTGTTAGCATTACCTCTTTCATTTTATTCTTGGCGCTGCCTATAAGTTGAGAAAAAGAAACTGTCCTGGTCAGAACATTAAAAAATAATTTTTTTATACATGTCTTTAGTGTGTGGAGGAGCTGTACAACTTCATGGACGTCCACCCGGAGCAGAACGGCAATTTCGAGGAGCTGATGGGCTCCTGCCCGTACAGTTGCGTGGTGCGTCGCGCCTTCGTCGAATTGCGCCAGTCGCGCTTGCGCAAAGAGCCGCTGCCGGCGGGCGAGTGCGTGCGGTTGGTGCTGCCGAAGGAGGACCGCGACTTCATCCACCACCAGTACGCCATGCAGAAGAGGTTCTCCGACGCGCTGTCCGTCTACAACGGTGTGCAATCGCCTCCACAGGCGGCGGCTAACGCTCGCATCGCCAAAAAGACCTAATCATATCCACATCCATGTGTACAAAATGTAGAAAAAATGGGTGGAATGGGATAAGTGTGTGGGATATGTGCATAGGGTGGAGGGGGAGAATGGAGGGTGCTAGCAGCAATGTTACCAGTTCAAGTTTTTCAAGAAATTTTAATTTTCTTTATAGAATCGTTGCTGAAGTTTTTTCACCAATTCTCTCTTATTAAATTTCTTTAATACTTTCTAAATCTTTCCATTATAGATTTTATGAGCTTAAACAGAAACTTTAATCACTTTACGTGAGATTTTTTGGAGATGAATAGGTGAAAGTGGGAACCAGGACTTCGTTGAAAAAGTAAATTAATAAAAATAATTTTTTGCTGGAAACACTGGGGGTGATAATTAGTTCTTTTTTAATGTGTCTTTTGAATTTTCGACTTTTAATCGCATTTATTATTTTCTTCTCTCGTCGTCGCTATAAAAATACAGATTATTGATATTGTGTGTAAATGGGGGAGGCTAAGGTAAAACTCATGCATATGGATATCGAGTACTAAAATGTGTATCTCTTTTTCTCGGTTCAAGATGTTTAGTATCAATTAATGTGGCGCCGCTGTTAAATTATTGAAAGTTTTTTTTGACTCGCTTTGTGGTGTTAATCGTTTTTTTGCTTCGTATAATATACATAGATTGATAAAATCTTCTCTAAAAATATACCAGATTTTTTTAATAATTCCATTTTGTTTCAAAAGCTTGTGCATTAATGTTTATTACATCTAAACAATATTATTGGATTTATTTTTTATACAATTCAATATAAATAATTTTTTTTACCAGTTGACATTTTTAGTTGAAAAGAAAGCTAAGGAATCTTTCCTCAATCATGGTATCGCCAACGATCGATCAGTGGCTCATTTCGAATAAGTGACAGACCTTTAATTTACCCCACCGGTCTTTGGTCGGCCAGCGAGGGGGTAGCAATTATTTTGGATTTGTGGGGAGTTCCACCGTGACATGTCACCTACGATTTAGAGGGAGTGCTTCCCCAAAAAAATTTTGAGGCGAAAACCGTGGAAAAAACGGATCATCTTCGGAGTCTCCGACACTCCGCGAGCTGAGGTTTTCTGGATCGATTGGCTCAAAATAAACGAAATTGAAGGCGAAAAATTATACACACATACATACCAATTCCACCCAATATCAAACTAAAATAATATGAAAAGGCGCGCACAAAATTTGTAATATCTCTCATTTCTTCGTTTTCGAGGTGGCGGCGACCGCCGGCGCCTCCTGCGCGATTTTCTTCAGCGCCTCCGAGTCGATGTCCTCGCAGTTCTCGTAACCGGCCATGTCATCGGCCTCCTCCTCACCACCACCGACGCCGCCCGCCTTCTTCAGCTTCGAGACGGTGCCGCCGTCCTTTTTCTTCTTTTTCGAGACGTCGACAACTTTTTTGTCCTTGGACTTATTCTTTTCTTCCTTCTTCTTCTCCGTTTTCTGGAATTGGAATAGAAAAAATATCATTTTTTCAACTCAAAATGTAGCTAAAAATCTGGAATTTGTCCTACACATCCGTACTGCGGTTGGTTCCTCTTCTTTTCATATTATATGAGCAGAGGAAGATCCATACCGCATCATTCGAAATGTCTTCCCCTTCATTCAGCATGATCCCCCATGTCGAAAATTTTTTTTGGGGATTTTCCCGAAAGTAAATCGGAGGTAAAAATTAAAATTTGTGGAGCTTGCTACATTCCCTTCGTTCGCGAATAATTTCCCCCCCCCCGCGCCGTTCTGAAATCCTAGAGCCATCGACGGTGATAGAGCAAGGTAAATACTTTCATGAACCGAATTCCCAGATTTCTATAAAAAATGAAAATTATCTCAAAGGAAGGCTACCTTTTTCTTCTCGGTTGTTTCGCCCGTCTTTGGCGCTTTCGCAATTGACTTTCGTTCTTCCTTCTTCTAAAAAGTTTGGTAGATTTATTCGAAATTATATTTTGTCTCGGTGTTAAATTTCACAAGTGTAAAAAAAGGTTTCGCGTACTTCCGCGCTCTAATATTGCCCTCACAATCGGTTTTAGGGTGTTTGAAAACCTGGAAAACCATTTTGAGCCCAAAAAATGGTGACCGAATTCTCCTATTTAGCCGAAAATTCTCACATTCACGAAGAGCCTTACAAATCTATATCGATCGTTAACCCCAGGTATCTAAGCTCATTTTGGAGCGTATGAGCCGAAAATTCGAGTACCAAAAAGTCAATAACGCTTACCGACTCGCTAGCTTTGATGTCTTTGGGCTTTGCGTCCGTGCCGCCAACCGCGGTCGTCGTTTGCGAGAGGGGCGCGCCGACGGCCGCCGACTTGTTGTTCGATTCCGCTGCTACGGTCGTCTCCGACTTCTTCCCACATCCCACCAAAATTACCATCACCATCGCGAAATGCACACCGAATAAAGCGAAGAGAAGAAGGCAGGCTCGTAGATTCGCTCCGGCGAACAAAGCAACAAGCTGATAGCACCCATCGAACAGAGACGAAATCGGAGCAGCTGAAAAACATCAAGTTATTTTGGAAAAAATCGGGTATTTGATATTTCTTTTAAGGCCACTCAGACTGAGGACCAAGACTAAGGCAGCTGAAGTAATTTTCCGATTGTTGGGTTAAATTGTTTTTCCTCTATGAGCTTTTCGAATTTGAAGTCAGCTGAAATCTTTTATCCGCTAACCGCAATTGGGATAATGAATAGACAAGAAATCAAAAAACAAAAATCAGCCCGTGAATTTACGGATAAAAATAGTAAAACCAACGCCGGGGACCATATCATATTTAAAATGGAATACCAAAAGAGTGCATAAAGAAGTGATGACGGAGTCGAGATATGAATCGCTAAGAAGACCTCTTATATCCAAAACCTGATGATAGAATGAGTGCATGTGGTCGGAATTGCTCGCCCGTCAAGTAGACTTGGCGCGCGCCAACAATCGTTTGTTGGCGGCCACGTGTACTGGCTGTCGGGCCAGTACACGTACTGGCAGCGCGCCAACTCCTATCGGCACTCCTTTACTCCCTATTCTGAAAAATTCCATGAATTTTTTTTCACATTATCTACACCAATTTTGTGCGCTCGAATCATATGTGGCAGGCCCTTTAAATTTAGAGGGCGCGAGCAAGCGCGAATTTTTTAATTTTTTTAATACAAAAAAAGCTTTTAAAAGGGACGCAACTTATTGCGGAACGAAAATTTTTAGAAAATTAAAAAATTGTATCAGAAAGTATTCCCCCAGAATTTCAAAACTTCTTTGATATTTTCCTATATAATTTCATACGCTGATCACACTTGATATTCTTTTCAAACGGAATTTCCAAAAAGTGCCCAAATTGGGTGTGAAGTGGCGAAAACCAGAGGACCATGTGACTCAAATGTTTCGTGTATCTCAATAAATTTTTCAAATTTAAAAAATCACAGGGAATCAAGTATTCGGTAAGCCTTCGGCTGGAACTTTTTGTGGCAAATAAGTTTGGACTCGAGTCTTTAAATTGTAAAGAATTTCATTATTCCAACCCATTATGGATGACCTGAGAGGGCGAATTCAGGACATGGAGGTTAAATTAAGCAGTGCCTGCAACGACAATATGGAAGACAAAGACCGNTGTTACTTAAGTTATATCCTTTAAGCTATTATTCTTAATAGATGCGTAATTTTTGCGTAAATAAATAAATAAATGAAATCCTTTTCTCTTCTTCACAAATATGCGAAGCTCCCGATGTTTTTTTAACGATGTTTTTGGAAAGCGTTTAACACTAAAAATCATTAAAAAAATTCTTTATTTTCGAAAAATTTCAAAATGTTTTTCCATAAATTTTTGCAAAAATTTATTTTCGAAGCGATTTTAATAGTAATAATAACGCTGTGCCTGCAGCTGCTGGTGTATGGGGAACCCCGCTGTGTCAGTTCTCTTTAATTTCTTGCTGCTGAACAATTGGGATAGTATTATTTAATCAGTGAAGAATGGAAAATGGTGTGAACCATAAGGAGGAATACATGTGATATAAATACTGAAATTTTGCGGTAGTGGAATTTGAGGGGTGAAATATTTGGTGAGTACTTTAAAGAAGTGGTCACGAGAACTTTTAAAGTTCAGCATGAGAGAGAGAGAGACAGAGACAATGAGAGACAGATAGACAGAGAGAGACAGATAGACAGAGAGGGAGTCAGAGAGAGCGAGACACAATGAGACGCAAAAAGACAAATTAAAACAGAATAGATAAAGATGCACAGAGAGAGAAAGAGAGTTTCATAGAGATAAATTCAAATTCATAGAGAGAGAGAAAGAGAGGGAGAGAGAGAGCGCGAGAGAGAGAGAGAGCGAGAGAGAGAGC
>SAUE01000901.1:15420-27247 GCA_009724625.1 Deladenus siricidicola | reverse complement strand
TTGGCGTTGACTAAAGCTGTCAGTTGGTCGTTGTCAACATCGGATGGCCGACCACTACGCTCGTCATCTTCAAGGCTCTCCTAACCGCTGCGGAATTTCTGGAACCACCATTGTGCCGTACGTTCGTTAGTGGTCCCTGGGCCAAACGCGTCGTTGATATCACGAGCTTTTCGGCCTATCTTGAACTGAAACAAGAAAATCGTGCGAATTTGCCTCTTGTCCATATGGAGTTCTAAAAAAAGTGGCATAATTATTTTGAAACAAAACCACTACGGGGTGAATTTCCCTATCTCGGCTAAAAATTGTTGTTTACCGTTTCCCTAAAGTACACAAGGAAATTATCATACACCGGCAAATCTGCTTGCTTTACATATATGGGTTCGACAGAATATATATGGGTTCGGCAAAATGCAAGTTCATCCCTGACTTTTTGTATGCCTTTTCAATTTTCACAAATTTGTGCTTTTCATGTGTCAAACTCGTCGATTATGTTTGTCATTCTGTTTGCCCCAATTAACAGTGTTCGTTGTTGTTGTTTGGATGTAGGTGATAAATGATTATGACAAGTACAAGTAATTATTATAATAATTTTTCTGGAATTTTGTAAACCCGAATAAATGATTACGATAATAAGTGATTACGATAATAGGTGATTAAAATGATTAAAAAAAATCACGTTGTTGCTACTACTTTTTAGTTCGACGATATGTATTTAAAAAAATTACGATATAACATGTAACCAGAAAAAATAAATTAAAATAAATTAAATAATTATATGCCAGGCTGGCCAACATGTCGGAGCGAGAAGCCTGTGAGGCGGGTGAATTTCTCTACTTCGACTAACAAAGTGTTGTTTATCGTTTCCATGCCGTACTCATGGAATGGAACCTATGCATATAACGCCAGTGAATCTCCACGTGTTGTAAACAAGTTGGTTATGCAAACCAGTTCGTATTGTAAACAAGTTCGACAAATATGTATCAGCATGGGACGTTGTGTATGCCTCTTCAATTCTCACAATAATGTGCTTTTGGTGTGTCAAACTCGTCGATTATGTTCGTCATTCTCTTTGCTCCAATTAACAGTGTTCGTTGTTGTTGTTTGAAAATATCGAATTTTTCGTTTATCACTAAGCAGGAATACTGTTCTTGGAGCAATTTCACGTGATACAATTATTAGTTTTTTGCACATATCGTTTTGGCCAGAAAAATTGTATTATAATAATATTTAAAAACATGATGAAATCCATGTCATCGCGAAATTTTATTACACAGAACGACATTATTACACATTTCAGTGGATTTACTTGTAGAATAATACATACTGTAGAAAAAGAAATATGTACAGTAATTGTTCCATGTAAGCCGCCAGTGCGTTTGTGCCTTGAGAAATACAAAGGTATGATTAAATTATGAACGTATTGAACAAAATTATAATAAATAAATGTGTAATAATGTGTTTTATTGAGCTTGAAAATATCACAACAGACCGCTTTTAAATACCCCAAAAAGTACATTAAATATTATTATATTCTATTGCTTTTAATTATTTCACAATTCCTGTTTAATTATCATGTTTGTGAGCTTTCAATGAAAACATTTTTCATAGAAATTCAAAAACAATGAATTGTTGTAAATTTGTAAGAAATTAAAAAATTAATTAAAAAATACAAAAAAAAAACCCATAATTGTGGCTTATATGCATGCATTGTTCAAACAGCAATGTAATCAATTTATGCACAGTAATTTTTTTAAATAATTTTTTTTAATTATTACAGTATTTTATTCATGAATTCACTTCATTAGTGGTTTTCTCTCAATTATGTATTTCATTCAATTATGTCTTACTCTTCTCATTATGTCGCATTACCAACTTGTATTTACTTATGAATCTTTCATGAATCTTTGCACGTACGGGATTTCGTATAGTATTCCACCTCACAAGCTATTTTTCACAAGCTATTTTCACTGGTGACCGGGTCTTCAGGTTCGCCTGGGTGATTTCTACGATATTCGCACTGCGAGGTTCTGTAAAAAATACGGTATCTTAATGGAACCATTTTTGTCGTCTTTGCTCTACAATAGTTTCGATAAAGAACAGTAGTAAAAAAATAGAAGTAACAAAAAAGTTTGCACATACACTAAAACTTCGTTTAACCTCACAAATTCCTCATACATATTTGTATATAAAACTTTAGAAAATATTTACGATAATCGACTTTCAAAATCTCCAAAAAAAGAGAAAATTCACCGATAAATCATGTATTCTAAAACAATGTTTTGCATGTTCTCAAGAAAATAGTTTTTAATAATTGTTTAGCTGTTATACCTTTTTATTAATATTGATTTATATGTAATACATAAGTAAAATAATAATTAAAAAAACATTATAAAAATATATACTTTAAAAGGTCATATAATTTTATATATATACATATGTGCACTTGTAAAAAATTGTTATAAATATAACACATTACTATTGTTTTAGAAATTTTCGTTTCTGAATAAGTAATTACAGTACGAAAGTCGAGTAAAAATTATGTCTTGTAGAAATATTAATAGAATCTGGCCCACGCCATCATGTAGAATCTAGGATGCATTAGCCTTGGAAAATGGATTTTCACCGCGAGATTATGTACACATATTTGGAATTTGTGTTTGCGCTGACGTAGTTGATAAATAGCTGACGTAGTTGTTGAATATTTGTGCTACGGCCAGTTCTGCCAATTCTACATACATAATTCCAAATAAGTCTATGCCTATAGTTTCTCCAATTGCACAATGTTTGTTGTTGTTTGCAAATTTCGATCGTATCCATTCTCGTATTGAATCGCAATTTCAGAAAGGGATTGATTGATTAATTAATTATATAATTAGTCATTTTTTAAAATTATATAATTAGTCAGCATCAATCTGAAAGACTGGTCTTGTAGGAAAAAAATTATTCAAAAAATTATACAAAAGTTTAACTCAAAACATGTTCGAACACATTGAGTGAGGGAGCAATGTGTTTTTTTAAGTTTTTTTCTTACTGACGTTTTTTGACGTTTTAGTAGTTTTAGTAGCGTATTTGGTTTGCCTCAACCAAAAAAATAATAATATGTACATATAAGCAAACGCATGTAACTATATGCAGTAAATAAATTAATGTAATTTAAAATAATATAATAATTTAATTATAGATGTTGTATTATACAGTATATGTATACAATATATAGAAACCATAGAAATTCTTCGTTCTGAGCTCAGTCACCATATTTGCAAAGCATTTATAGTGCCAAATTTTGTTTTGTTGGAAATATGCAAAATCCCCTTTTAAAAGAATTTAAAGGAAGGTAGAGAGAAAGTGGGGCATAATTATATAATAGACCATATACATATAATCTTTTATAGAAAAACGACGTAAAATAGTATTAAATATCTGAATTGGCATGCACTCGGTATGGTCGAAGAAATTGTAAATACAAAATGGAACCAAATTTAACGAAATGTATGTTAAATATTCCGACAATGAGTAAAAAACAAATAAAAATAATTAAATTTTACGCGTTACTTATAAGCATATATATGTATATGTATGTATGTATGGCATACATACGTAAGGAAAACGCGTAATATGTGGTTTGAATAGTTATGGTGATTTGAATAATTAAACAAAATTTCAAATACTGTACTGCTCCTACAACTGTATGTATGTATTTCTAGACTAAAATTACTTGAAATCTCTTTCTCTTTCTCTCTCGCTCTCTCTCTCTCTCACGCTCTCTATCTTACTCTCTCACTCTCTCTCTCTGTCTCTCTTAACTATATCTTTTTTTCCCTTCTTCTCTTTAGCTAAAAAAGTTCATTAGTACAAAAAATTGATAATCAACAAAAATAGCATTTCTCCCCATTCAGTGTGCATTTCACACAAACACACACAATCTCTCATACACACATACATACGCCTTTGTGTGAAATGTGTGTCGTCGGTGTGTGCATTTTGAGTGATAAAATGCAAAAAAACAAATCGCGGCAAAAACAATAAAGGACATTTCAGAAAATGGAAGCTAAAAAAATCACTGCAAAAATACATTTCAGTCGTATATGAAAATATACAATTAAAATTTAACAATCACATATGTTGAAAGATCTTTCGAAATAATTGTTCAACATTAAAAATTGGAAGACTTTGAAAATTTATGATTAATTTTGTAAAATGTACGCAAAATAATGGAAAAGTACGCCAAAATACTGTACATAAAAAGTAAAAGTAATGAAAAAATAATGTGCGCCAATTTACAAAAAAAGTTTTATTCAAAAGAATTTTAATTTTCCAACAGAATTTGGTTTTTAAACTATAAAAATTCAAAAATTTCCATCAAAGTGCAAAAAACCAAAAAAGCGGAAAAAGGGGAAAATTTGCTTTGAATCATTTCGTTGTGGTTTTTCAATTTACTGCGGCGTTTGCCTGTGTTTTGTGATTTTTGGTGCTTCTTGTCCACAGCGAAATATTTAGTACGTTAATCAATGCAAGACACTTTTTCCTTTTTTTTTTGCATTTTGTATTTTTGTATGTATTTTCTGTGTTTTTTGCGTTTTTTTTTTCATTTTAATTTCCTTTTTAAGTAATAAAAAATTCGAAAATGTCAGAAAAATTTTTGATTTTTTCAGTTTTTTCCCTTTTCAGTAGATTACCGTATAATTCCATTTTTCAGATTAAATTATTTGAAATTGTGTTATTGTTTAAAAATTTGCGGAATTTCCTTACACAATGTGTATTATACATACATATATGTATTTTTGCAATAATTTTTTATCTCCAATTTATCGTTTTTATCTTTAATTTCTTTTTTATATTTAATTTTTGTTTTCATTTATTTTTGCGTTTTATCACTAAACACACACACACAAATCGACACATATTTCACACAAAAGCGTATTATGTATTTTTTTCTTCATATTTAACGAATATTTTCTATTTAACAGTGAATATTTTGATAGAAGAGAGAGAGGGAGAGAGCGTGGAGAGAGAGACGGACAGAGAGAGAGGGAGAGAGAGAGCGAGAGAGAGAGAGCGAGAGAGAGAGAAGAGAGAGACAGACAGAGAGAGCGAAAGAGAGAGAGAGAGAAGAGATATGGAAAGAGAGAGGCAAGTGAGAAAAGAAAAAGAAAATGATGCGACATTTGCGGACGCAACAATTTTTCTAATATTTTTAAGTTTAAAATATTCAGATTATGTTTGACCGATTAAAGTGAATGAACAAAAGAAGAGAAGTATGCTCAGATATAAAAAAATTGGGTTTTTCCGGTTATCGGACCAAACAAATTTTTTAATGATTAGAGAGAGAGAGAGAGAAGAGAGAGAGAGAGAAGAGAGAGAGAGAGAGAGAGAGAGAGAGAGAGAAGAGAACAAATTTTTTAATGATTATTATCTGGCACGAGAAATTTGAATTTATTACTGATTTTTACTGACTTTGTTGTTTTTATACAGTTTTTGACATTTTCACGATGGTTGGGATATAGCGAGCCTCTAACACGTGTTGAAGCTGTGGACTCGGAGTTTAGCTTAAACTTAGAGATTGATGCGGAGTTTCGCTTAGAGTTTAACTCGGAGTTGGCTTGGACTGTGTTGGGAGGTCGCTTTACCCCACTTCCGTAAAAATATCAAAAACTGTATAAAAACAAGAAAATCAGTGAGAAATCTTATTAGTTCGAATTACCCGTGGCAAAAAACCTAAATCATTAAAAAAAATTTTGGGGTCCGATAAACGGAAAGAACCCAAAATTGTTTTAAATATTACTGAATTGTAGGTCCTTGAATAGCGACAAGTATTTAAATAAGCGACAATAATAAAGCAATGAGAATACTTGATCGTTAATGGTCATTTTTTCATACATCGCATATTTTGTTATTTCATTAGTTGTTTTCAGCAAAATGCTTTTACTTGAAATAAAATGATATCTTATTTTGCGAAAAATTTTTGGGATATTTCATGTCACTCAGTCAAACATCTGAATTTTTTTCTAATTTTTAAAATTAAAAAAATAAGAAAAATTTTCTGCGGACGGAAAAATAAGAACAAATGTTTAATATTTAATAGTGGTTTAATAGTGGGTGAATATGGCTGTGCAAAAGGGAAGACTGCCATCATCTCGGCCGGCCGGTTGTCTCCCGTCGCAGCTCTTCCCCGCAGCCATTTCTTTGAAACTCGATGATATTCTTTCCAGTTGTTATTTCCCACTACATAACTGGGTGAAAGGGAAGTGCACACACTACAGTCCCATCCGCAAATGTCCCGTTCGCAAATGTCGCTGTGCCATCGTATTTAAAAATAAAGAAATACAATTTTTCATAAAATATCTCAAAATTTTAGCACATAAACGAATCGGAAAGAAAGGAATAAATTATATATGGAAATTTTTTTTAATTTGTTTATATAATATTTTTCGTTGCATGCTCAATTTTACTTTGAAACTCCGTGTAGGAATTATTTGTAGAAGAAATTTTCTAAATTAAATTTACTTTACATTTTTCACGTTTTATTTGCTTTTAAATATATATTTGCCTTTACAGTATATAAACTATAACGTTTGTTTTACGGTCAATTTTGTCTTGAAACTCTTTTGGTCTATTTTAGTTATGTTAAATATTTTATTCGAATTTACGTTATTCATTATTTTAGACATAATACAACAATAACACAGTAATATTAACAATAATACAGCGTCGATCATTGAACGGTAGCGACGCAGCTAAGCTATCGTTATGATGGAATTTATTTTCACAACAATATAATTATCTATATTATGTTGAAATTTATTTTTTCCTATAATTTGTTTATGTTTTTGTAAAATTTCGTTAATAATTCGTAGTATACAATATTTAATAATTACTGTTTAAATTATTAATGCGTTTTTGGTGTGCTAAAAAAGTAAACGCAAATTATTTTCTGCGCATATAATAGATACGGTACAATGATGGATCTACAGAACTTCAACAATGGGTCCACAAATTATCATGAAAGATAAAATGTTTAATTTATTGCCAAAATTGAGTTAAATGCAGACGCAGCCAATAGACGCAGCCAATAGACTTGTTATTGAAACATTATTGAAACATGTAAATTGTCGCGGTTATCGCTCTTATCGCCTCTAACTGCGAGGATAGTTTTCAAAAAAGAAATTAAAAATTTATCATTTCGTCAATGTTTAAGCTTATCTGATATAATGTTCTTGTATTTCCTATATTTATACGCAAAATTCCTTCATTTTTCCTAAGATGTTACATGTGACGTATATCCCTCTATTGGTTTACTGTAAATGTTTACAGTTTCTTTGCTAAATCGAGTTTCATTGTAAACTGATGAATAAATTATTCAGACCGAAGATCGTTATGAACAATATTTAGAAACTCTGCCATTGTTTTTTTTATTATGTTCAGAAGTTTCAGTCAGTATTTTCTTTGGTTTTCTTATTGGCGAAGCACTATCTTGACCTCTTACGCTAGCTGGGGCACTCACCTGAGCCCCTCCATTCCGAATTGTTGGCACTAGCCATGTTTTTGAACACTTTTGAAACAAAACTTTCGCCTCTTCGAAATTCTGAGAATTTTTGAGCTAAAATAGGTACTATCCAATTTTGTCGTCAAGCACTGACATGGCTCCAGCTTACGATTGATTTTGACACATTTCAAAATTCCACGATTCATGCTTTTGGAGACTAAGGCTTGCTTTTATTTTTTTCATCTTATCTTCTACATACATTCTTGCGTACATTCTTATTGTCTTCTACATTCATCTCACATCGTTGCTCAAATTGACATGATTTACACCATACAGGAATCCGATCCGATTATCATTATCATGACCACATTTGTCATAAAAAATATTTTTATTGCTATCACACATACATATGTATGTATATTTAACTAATTGTCTCTGTACATTATAAATAGAGAAAAATATACTTATATTAGGTTGTTCGGAATAAAATGTCGGATTTGTTATTTTTACTCCATATTATGAGTCGAAAAAATAAAATGAATATGTCAAATTGTAGCTCTCGACGTGTTTCAGACGTGTTTCAGTTGACGTGTTTCAGCATTTTTGCCGAAAAATTCATTTTGGTTACCGTATGCCTTGTCAAAGACCGCCAATTTTTTAAAAATGAAAAATTGGGAAGATGATTTTTTATGAATATTCTTTTTAAGCAGCCTTATATAGCTCAAAAAGTTATGCNTTTAAATTTTCAAAAATGAAAAATTGGGAAGATGATTTTTTATGAATATTCTTTTTAAGCAGCCTTATATAGCTCAAAAAGTTATGCCAAATGCCGAAAAGTGGGATTGATTCGCTAATTTTGGGCAGAGTTATGATCTATAGACATATAAACATTGGCTTTTAATTTTTTTTAAATTCACAAAAATGTCGCCAAAGTGCAAATTTTATTTTTGAAAAGCTACTATGTATGTATAACAATTGCTTCAATTTGTATGCAAATTGGCACACCCGTATTGAATTGTTTTGAAAGTAAAATTTTATTAAATTAAATATTTTTTGTATATGTTTCAATTTTACATACATTATCTTCTACCATAAGCCCGTACAGTATCTCGATGTCATTATAAACAAACATAGTTTGCGTTGACAACAAATCAACAGAACACAACATAATTTCGTACAATTTCCTACACAACAGAAACTTGCAAAACCTCTGTTTTTGATGACCGTGTTGGCCGTAATATTGACCTTATCCGTGAAATACTTATGTTTTGATGAGCTATAGAAGTCAACACTTTTAGGTCATTCATTACTCATATGTACTCATGTTATACTCATACATTACCGACGTTCTTCGTTAAGCAATTACAAAAGAAAAAAATATTAAACCATGTTTTACCATAAAAAATACCCAAAATTAACATTACTAAACATGAACAAATATCCTTCATTTTTATTTTTTATTATATTTTTTAATTTTACATCTATTTCTTAAATAATATTTACTTCATATATTATACTATAACAGAAATACAGTATTAATCATTCAACAGTAGCGACACAGCTAAGCCAGAGTTGTGACCGAATATATTCTCACAAAAAATTATAAATATTTAAATTATATTAAAAAATTTCTTTAATTTGTTTATGCTGATTTGTACAATTTTGTTAATAATTTGTATTATACATACAATATTTAATAATTACTGTAGAATGCTTTTGTGTGCTAAGAAAAACCAACCAAAAAATACTCTTTTATGAAATAATGTGTCATGTTTTTAATGAATTTTATACATTTTATACACACACACACACTATATTTTTTATGATTTTGGAAATATTATTTATGAATTTTATAGGCAAAAAGTAAAAAAAATGCAAGAAAATTTGCCAACAACAAGAAGAAGAAATGGTACAATCTTTGAATCGCACTTCAATCCTGTTGCTGAAGCAATTTGTATGCACTCCGCATTGAATTGGTTGAACGTAAAATTTTATTAAATTATGTGGTGATCCACCAACAATATATGTATGGGTGTAAAGAACAAACAAACATGCAAAAGCAAAAAGTAAAATAGCCAAACTAATTGTCGCCATGAAAATAAATTATATAATACCAATAATTCATGAACTTCACAAAATTCACAAATAATTCCATCCGCAGCGAACGCCCGAGATGAAGCTGTGAGTGCTATGGCCATGGCAATAATTGTCGCGAACAATACAAACGCGGATAACGTGCTAGATCGAATACACTACTACTACTACTAGATCTACCAAATTCAAATAATACATAAGATTCTTGGTTTTTTGTCACTTTTGTGGTGATCCACCAACAAAAAAGGTGCAAAGAACAAATATGTATGGGTGCGCCCATGCAAAAGTAAAAATTAAAATAAAGATGGGTGCATCAAACCAATTGGCGCCATGAAAAAAATAAAATGATAACAATAAAATTACGTGCAAATTCAAAGATAACGCAATAAATTCTCCTCCCTTATCTAAAATTAATATATGCATGCTATGCAGTGCTTTGACTTGACTCCAAAATAGCTCACTGACTCCGGAGTCAGCTCCGGGGTGGAGCCCATATGTGACNTCCGCTTTACTAGCAGCAAAAAAACGGTTTTTTGACCGCGTCAAAAAGATAGAAACACTTGAATTTTCAGCTGTTTTTTCAACAAAAACAGTTGTTTTACTGAACAAAACAAAAAGCTAATAACTAATTGGGCCCCCATTGGCCTTCAGAAGTAACGGTTTGGGGACCTTTTCCGCGCTTGGGAGCGCGCAGCTGACGTCTACATCAGCTCGAATGGATAGCGCCGGGTACGTGAATGACCTCCAAGGAAATGTGGTACGGTATATGAACCGCTTTTGTCTATTGCGCTTAGTTTTCCAACAAAGCAAGCGTCGATTCGCGAAACCGTGCGTGGATTTTCTGGAGTGGCCAGTCCATTATCCCGTCGTCAATCCGATAAAGAACGGATGGGCAATCGTGGTGCATCGTATCTATGCAAACAACAAGCTGTACGGGTCCGTGGAAGAGCTAAAGGTCGCCATTACCGTAACGTGCCATAAGTTGGATGATTTAACTCGATAAAATCAACGAAAAAGCAAACGATAGCACTTCTGAAGGCCAATGGGGGGGCCCAATTAGTTATTAGTTTTTTGTTTTGTTGAGTAAAACAACTGTTTTTGTTGAAAAAACAGCTGAAAATTCAAGTGTTTCTATCTTTTTGACGCGGTCAAAAAACCGTTTTTTTGCTGCTAGTAAAGCGGAATGTTGATAAATTTTCGTATATTTATGGGAATATATGTTTTTTGGGACGCTGAGAAAAAATCGATAACATATCAAAACGCCATACATAATTTAGGGTGTTTCTAAACTTTTGCTTCGCACTGTATTTAATCAAAAACAATAAAATCTAAAAGCACTAAATAAATTTTAGGGCACACGAATATTATAAAATAAGGATAAAAGAATTGTTAAAATTGAGAAATTATCAAAGGTTTTTATCAATGAATTAAAATTTTGTATTACATGGAAATTGTCCAATTCGAAACAATTGGAATTGATTTATTTAATTTCAATACGAAACAATTTTGTTTTATTATTATTAGTTAGCATGAAGTGAATTACGTGTCATAGTTTTATTATCGATCTTCCTCAGTATTTATACATACTTGGGGGTAATTCAACACAAACCAATCAATATATAATTGTTCATAATAATTCTAACAATTTTATACATCTTAAACTAGATACTTCAGTAGCCTAACTTTTATTACTAATACACCATCTTGATTAATAATCTAACAATTCTTACAACATGTTTTCTAACAATTCCTAATAACAATTCTTACCATGTCGTTTCTAGAAGTTTACAATTTAGTTCCTAACAAAAATTACAAATTATTTTCTGAAAACTACTTATTAATGAACACGCATAGCATCAGTGCTTTGACTTGACTCCGACTTGACTCCGGCCGGAGTCAAGCTCCGGATTCAAGTAACTATTATATGACTCCGTTTTGGAGTCATACGACTCCTTCAATTTCGGAGTCAAGTAACTTATATAGCTAGATGACTCCTTTGGCTCCGGAGTCACGTAGATGTGACTTTTTAAATGACTCGCGACTCCGTCGATTTTGGGAGTCAGCTCTTATTATGTGACTCCGCGACTCCGGAGGTGCGGCAACATTTGACTCCGCGGCTCCGGAATCATTTTGTAAGACTCCTCTTAGATGACTCCAAAAGCTCCGGAGTCTTACTTAAATGACTCCTCACGTATCGGAGTCACGTATTTTATGTGACTCCGGAGCCAGCTCCGAAATCAAAAAAAATTT
>SAUE01000075.1:154809-170733 GCA_009724625.1 Deladenus siricidicola | reverse complement strand
TAGGCGGAGTAGGTCAAATTATCGAAATAATGTTTCAAATCGTTTTGCGCCACACCTTTTACGATACTTTTGTCCGTGTCTAATTCGAGCTACAGGTTTCACAACTTCACAGTGAAAAAAAGGGGAAAGGGCTCGTTCGCGATCTCGAGACACTGAAAAATTGAATTAGACGAGAAGTTCGAAAAATTTGAGCGATTACGAAAAATGGTTTTGAAAGGAATTCGCTTTTGGCGAATATTTGAATGTTTTAGTAATGCCCGAAATTTGAACTTTAGGAACGTGAACGCCGTTCACGACATTCCCCATTGAGCCGGAAATAAGACGCAGAACCGGATGGACTGTTCTCAAGTCCTGCCAATGTGAAATAGTTGTGATTTTCTCAGCTGAAATTTAACTTCATTTTTTTCCGAAAATACTCGCGGAATGCGACACTCCGCGCTCAGCCAAGAAAATGGGGACGCAGGAGGACCAGCCTGTTCACCCAATTCTCGCTGAAAGAGGTGCTAGACCCAGAAAAAACCAGAGGTTGATGAAGTTTAGACTCGCTGTGTCGCGGCGGCCAACCAAATAGTAAAGAGTTAGCCGCGCTTGAATAGGAAAAAGTTTATATTGAAGATGAAGAGATCGTTCACTTACACCTCACTTTGACTCCTTAAAAAGCACTATTGATTGATCCTCCTGGTGGGAGTCGAACACGACGTCCCTCCCTAACCGGGCGAGTGCTCTAGACCGCTGAGCTACAGGTTTCACAACTTCACAGTGCTTGAACAACTTTGGGAAAGGGCTCGTTCACGATCTCGAGACGGACTGAAAAATTGAATTAGACGAGAAGTTCGAAAAATTTGAGCGATTACGAAAAATGGTTTTGAAAGGAATTCGCTTTTGGCGAATATTTGAATGTTTTAGTAATGCCCGAAATTTGAACTTTAGGAACGTGAACGCCGTTCACGACAACCCCACCCCAATTGCACACGTGTTAGGGGGTCGCTATACCCCGCCCACCCCCAGTGAAAATGTCAAGCACAAAAACAACTAAAAAAGTAAAAAACTATTAAATTCGAATCCTCCGTGCCGGAAAACCGGAAAACCCAAAAAAAACATCAAAAAAAATTTTTTTTGGGGTCTGATAACCCGAAAGAACCCAAGAATGAATATGTCAACAGAAAGGCAATCAAATGCAACGTTCAGTGCGCCAGATTTTTGAAGTATGGGGGGACCAAGGTATAATTTTCAAAAAAATTGAAATTCAGATCAAATCTCTGACTATAATATCCGCTCACATTTTTCAACCTCTTCCTTTAATAAAATACTTACAAATTGTTTTTGGATTCAATTTGAAAAATAAAATTTTCATTTAACCAAAAATAATAAAAATTGAAAACAACCGATTTTGTTCAAACTAACGCGAATTATCAAAATCAACATGATGTGACAAATTAGCAGCCAATTTAAGGCCAATTATGACTTTGATGGCACACCTTCGTGATATTGAACTGTGAGCTCGGCGACGACCGACTCGTCCACCCAGCTCCGCTTCGTCGCCGAGTCGGTGAAGAGGAGACGGACGTGAATTTTTGTCACTGGCTAAACTTATAAGTGAAGATAAATACACAGCGAGTCTGAAGCCGAAATTAATCAAATTTTCAAAGTAACTGCGAAAGAAAAGAGTTTTAACTTAAAAAAGTATTTTAACTGTTTTCTTTTAACAAAAAAATGTGAACAGACCCCAGTGATTTTGAGTAGAAATTGCGTTTTGAAATAACTTTCTTCATCGTCCAATTCGATCAGCCGCTTATCCACAAATGACTTCTAAAGAGTTTTTTTGTAGGAAGCTAATAAAGCTCTTAAATATTATTGGTTTAGATACGAAAACAGACTTAAAATAATCAGTGCAAATGGGAATTTAGAAAAAAACAGAAATGCTTATTCTCAAAAAAGTCTACCGTCGCGTTGAGAAGACATTGAACTTCGGCGATTACGGTAACACTTTCAATGCGCTTTGCGTTGTCCGACTGTATGACGCCCTCTATCGTAAGTGGTAGTAGGGGTGTTGTGATGCTCACCGTATTACTGTCCGTTTCGCGAGGCGCCGGCGATATGTTCAGCTGAAAATCATCAAAACCAATAATTTTAAATTTCTTTTACAAACGTAAGTGTTTTTTGGTGTTCAAAATTCGGATTCTATGTTTCTCAGACAACAACTTTCTGAACGAAAATTTCGTAAATTCGTACCCAAATTTAACGTTGTAAAATAAAGCTCATAATAATTCAGCAAAAAATAAACTCATAATAATTCATCACTCGTAATTACGCACAATCCAATTACAATAACATTTTAAAAATTGTGGAAATAAAAGACTTAAACCAACAAATGTTTTCTTACTTTGATTTGGGTGCGAAAAGTTCGTTGGAAGAAAAAGCGCGGCAGACTCAGCGGAAATTCTTTTAAACTCAACAACATCTCCTTTATCGTTCTCAAATTCTGAAATTAACAAAAAATATCATCAAAATCTTATTACTTCAACTTCAATGTAATTTATACCTCCAAAGAAAGTCTCTTCTGCAAGACGTCCTCCCTCAAAAGTTTAGCGTCGTTTGCGTCATCTGTCACATTCTGCAGCCGTGTTATTAATTCGCTGGCCGATCGTCCCTTTTCGCTATTTAGCAAAAGCGCGTCAAGAACGGCCTTCAGTGATACCAACAAGGCGTGGAAGTGATGATTGGCGGCGCCGCGAATTCCTCCCCCTATTTTCGTACCGGCGACAATGGTAGCACTCGCCTTGGCATTACCTCCAAAGTCGTTGTTTGTCAATAGAATCGATCTTGAAAGTAAAAAAGCGAGTTGAATTACATAAATCTCATAATAAAGGCGATACATTTTTTGAAACACATTTGAAAAATTGCTCCAAAGTATCCCACGCAAAAAAAGAGTCAAAGACCGTTCCAACAACTTTGGTTTGCCATTTAATATACATTTTAAACCCATTCTTCTCACCTCATTGGCTGAGCGCACGAGAAGAGAAGAATGTTCTCGATGACGAGCATGAACTGAATCCATAAGTGAATGTGCCCGAGCGTTTGAGCGTCCGCGTCAAACGATCTATGAAAAAGGGACGTCCATTCGGCGTGCGCTGCGGTTACATTACCGCGCACAGAAAGCAACTGAAATTGCATATTTTAGACGGTGATGTATTGAAGCAAAAGAATAGGCATAGCTCCTACATTAAAAAAATTTAAATAAAAAATTAAAAATGATTTCATTAACATTTAAAAAAATTTAAAATAATTAAAAATAATTTTATTAAAATTAAAAAAGACGACTGACCGAATCGCAAAGTTGTTCAATGCAAAATTTAGAAATTTTCTCCTCGGAGCCTTGCTGCGGTAGAAATTGCGATAATGCCAAAAGTTTGACATTCAGCGCCGAAAGTACGAGACGAATCGCTTGCCAACTCATCGCCAAACAGTTGACGTACGCAGCCGCAAACGCAAAACAGTGCTCACCGCGCCTTGGCGTCGCAGCCAAACGCTAAAACGCAACGTTCAAGTAAAAGTTTAGCAACTTGCAAAAAAACTTAGAAAAGCTCCATAAAAAAATTTCCACAAAATAAAATTAAAATTTTCGCTTGTCATACCTGAAAAATGAGGAAGGCATTCCTTAAATATTTGTAAGTTTCATTGAGTTTATTAACAGAGAACGGCTCAGAATCGTCAATTTGAGATTTTGCTATGTTCACAAGAGCGTTAATCCAAGAGCTGGTCTCCAAACTTTCGCACTATATTGTAATTATATACGTACTTTTCTTCGTGCAAATAAAATTCCTGTACAGAAAAGAGTTCTTTACACATTATAAAAAAAGCTTACGGATGATCGAAGCTTCTTCAATAATGGCAAAGCCACACGCCGCCAATGGCCGTAGTGGAAAGCGCTACGCGCAATTTTGTAGCGTGTCCAGCCATGACAAACCGCCGCCCCACTTTTCGCGCCAAAACCAAGCGGTAATTCGATGGCAGCTGTGGAAATGTTCGGAGAGTGCTCGGTCATTCGATCAAAAGCCGTTAAAAACCTCTCAAATACGTTCGCCTCCGTCAGCGCAGCGCCATCCACTTCCATCACCATCCCCTCCGCCGATGAGCCCGTCTCCACTGTGCGGGAAGCGATCGACCGGTTGGGCGCAAGAATGAGGTTGTAAAGAGGAAAGGGGATTTGGCCGACCAATTTCGACATCGTTTCAAGACGCTGACGTTTTACCCTCCTGTTATCGTTATCGTTTTCCTCATCATTCGCATCGCTGATTGCTGAAATAGCGAAAAGCTAACCGTTTTCAAAATTTTACCTCAAATAAGCAAAAAAATAATTTCAAAATAAAATTTTTGAAATTATAAATAGGGAAAATTAAAAAATGACTACGGGAGAGAAAATATTTCAAATTTTATATGAGAAAACAGAATTTAAAAAATTTCTCCCTAACAAAACTCCAGCTCAACCAAACCAGAACCTGTATGCTCAACAAAGTCGACAAATTGGTTGAGCGCCCATTTGGCGGCAAATGGCGCGCAATGCGCGGGGTGCGCATCGCAAATGGAACAAAGCGTTTCAACGACCATGTTCAGTGATTCTTGAGCCGTTTTTAGCGTAGACTTTGTGACTAAAAAATTAATATTTTCCAAACAACCAATTCAATTTTTTTCTTAAATTAAAAAAAAATAAAAATGACAATTTCACACACTAACCGCGCTCATCTCTCGACTCATTCGGCACAAGTACCAAAGAATTAAGCGTAGAGTGGCATGTTAATTCGTGAACGATACATAACGCGTTCTGCGAGGTACATTGCGGCATTCGCGAAAAAGCGCTAATCGACCGATAAAACTAAAAATACATAGAAATAAGCGACAAACGCGTTACATATTTACACATTTTTAATCAAATAATCTACAGAAAAAATTCTTCCTATATGGCACCGACCGTAATCACCCGCTAATCAGCTAAACCCGCTAAACTACAGAAAGGTTATGCGATTTTCAATTTAGCTTCAACTGAATCGTTTCCTTTGCTGCTAAAAATGAAAGATTTCAAAACCTAAATCGTAACGGTTCTCCGTTCTTCGCACTTTCAAGAGAGCTGACAGAAAACAGAAGCCTCAAAATACAAAATTAGTAAACAAATTAAAAAACCATTTTTTTCGCATTTCGAAACTCCGACAATTCCCCGCTTCCGTCAACTTTACATTGCGCGGAAATTCGACTAATGTCGGCAATAGTTTCTGCGACAACAATAAGAAATATTCCACGCAAATGCTCCTCGGACGAGCCGTTCTGCATGACGTTAATGAGCAGACGAATTCCCGATATTCTAAGGATCATATCCTCGCTCTTTAGCAGCGTAATCCACGAGAAATCCTTCTCTGAAAACGAGTTATTTAAAAAATTCTATAAAAAAATATATAAAACTCACAATAAAAAAATTCGCCAACAACGCCAAAACATTCAGATTTTTAATGGCCAGCGGGCCCAGCATTTCCCGTGTAAGGAGGAGGGGGGGGGTGCAAAAATAAAAATTTTAGCTCTTAAAATCCAAAAAAAAAATCAAAAATTTCTGTAAATGTTAAAAAACAACAACACCTTCTACCCGCCTGGACTGGACTGGTAAAAAATGTTAACATTTTAAATAAATTTTCTAAATTTATAGAAACAAAACTTACCTACGACTGAATCGCAATGAACGCCAGTAGACGTGAGTACTTCCATGCAATTCAGCCACGCACAAATGCCCTTACGTGATCGCATTTCGCGTATCCTTTCAAACATGTCACGGAGAGCCTAAATTTTTTTAGAATTTTTTTTAATTCCAAAAAAATTATCAAAAATTAAAAAAAATCTTCTATATCATTAAAAAGCTCACCGAAATTTGAGTGCTCTGCCAATGTTGGGGAAAGTCGGCGAGTCGCGCCAAATTCCTCAACAAACACAACGTTAGCGTATTGTTGTTGTTGGAAATTGCTCTTTCCAATTCTGACAGAAGAAGCGCTATCTGTAAAAAATATCTCAAAAAATAATGAAATAATACAAATTATTATCAATATAAAAACAAATGTTAAAATAATAAATGCAAAAAATATAACCAATAAAATGTCCACATTTTAATGTGTTTATAAAGAAAAAATTCACGAAACAAGTGGTTAATTACGTAACATATAACCCTTTGCAGAAATCTTTTTCTCCGGCGCGACCTTTAACCTTTATTAAAATAAAGGGAATCTGACCACCACGCCTCCCCCTCAATCCCATAGCGCAGCACGGATGTCAGAATAAAACCAAAAATGACGAAAAGGGAAGCAAAAGTAAAAATTTAATGTTTTTTGCGAGTAGAAAATTTTTTTTGAAAAATATAAAGAAAAAAGTTTTTTCATCGCGCAATGGCATCGATAATTCTTTGCTTTAAAAACCATTGCGCATTCCATTTGTGTGATGGTTTTTTAATAAATTTGCGCGATTAGCTCTTAAGACACGATTTCTAAGAATACCGTAACTTTGACCCTACCGTACACCCGAACCAGAAGTCGGTTTGAGACCGGAATTGCGGCATTCGGCTTCCCTCAACTTGCCTAACATTTGTGTATAAAATGAAAAAAATTGGAGGTGGTGACCAAAAACCCTAATGGACACCCTTGCTCGATTCTCTCAGAAATCGTGTCTTAATTTGTGCATGATAACAATGGGGGAACGACATTTGTGGATTTCAAAGTTTAACCGACTTTTGGAAGTTTAATCGAAAATATTTTGTTAAGTTTAATAATTGATTCGATGCAGAATTTCATTCTGAGTCGAATCACATGTTAAACTTTTTCGGAAAAATGATATTATTGAAAAACTAAAAATAATTGAACATTTTGCTTAAAAATGGAAAATGCTTTGTTTTTTAATAATACAATTTTCTGAAAAAAAGATAGAACGAAGTTTAACATGCCATTTGACGCGGAATGAAATTCTGCGCGGAATAAATTATTTAAAATTCTAAAATATTTTCATGTGCCATCAAAAAATTGGTTAAACTTCGAAATCCGCAAATGTCGGTACGCCGATAACAATATAAAATGCAACTACCCACCTGCTCACCCACCACCAAACAGCTTCGCGCCGCCAAAGTCGTCGACGCATTGAAAATAGCGACGTGAAGAAAACGATTAAATGTACACTGCAGGAGTCGAGTGGACAACTGAAAACAGGCGTGCGCGACAGCGAAGCTCTCCTTGAAGTTGGCCACTACGTTCAGCAACTGCAGCTTCACCTCGAAGCTCGTCTGATTCGAGCAGAGCACTTTGCCGATTTTCTCCACCACCAACGCGCAAAAGCTACTTGAAAAAGAAATGTTTTTTAATATTTTTTCAGAATTAGGTAAAAAATACTTTAAAAATAAAAAAATAAATTAAACATTTCAAACCAAAAAAATACTCAGTCACATAACATTTTAAATTAAATTTTACTTTATAAATTTCCTAAACCATTGAACATGATATTGAAATGTTGAGAAAAAAATAAATTTTTTCAAACAAAAAAGTGGGTAAAATATTCAAAAAAATCCCTACGAGGAATGTCGACCAAATTCCGTGACGGCTTGAATTGCGGCCGAAAGCTCCGACTCTTCACCACAATCCAAACTTTCCATCAATAAATGATGCGCCTAAAAGAAAAACATATTTTCAAATAAACATTTTTCGTCGAAGGCGCTTCAAAAACAACATCTACGATTTTTGTAAATTGAAATAAGCCTTTAAAAATTTCAAATTTCTGGACCTACCCCAGTGTTCTGCAGTGAGCAAAAAACCGATTTGTGTTTTTTATGAAATTCGGCGAAAAAACACAAAGTGAGCAAAAAAAGCTCATCGCGTGTTTTTCACTGAAAGATTCTTTGCAGGACCCAACATTTTTTAATTTTATTTCAAATTTTAAGTCATATTTTCAAATTTTTCTATATAAGTCGCTTTGACGCTCCCTGTTGCTCACTTTGTGTTTTTTCGCTGAATTTCATAAAAGCAAAATCAGTTTTTTTGCTGAATTTGCAAAACACTGACCTACCCCCATGGAAAATTTCTGAGCCTGCCACTTGTACGCAAAAACTTAAAATAAATAAAAATTTCATAAATGTTAACAGCAGTTCCATCAATAAATGATGCGCCTAAAAGAAGGACATATTTTCAAATAAAGATTTGCAGTAATTGATGAATTCAGCTACCAAGCAACCCACCCCAAAAAGCTTTATATGTTTCCAATGGGGCGATAACGAAAAAAAAAATTTTAAAGCATTTCTAGCCCTACATGAGCTCTCGAACATCCGAAAAGCATAGAGGTAATCAAGGTACTCAATCAAAAAAAATCTTTCCAAATAGATTCGAAACAACTAAAAGAACGTCTTTAAAAATTCAAACGCAAAGCCTAACAACAATGCAAAAATCGATAAATAACCAAAAAAGAACATATTTTAAACAGCCAAAAGCAGTTTTCTACGGTTAACCAAAAATCTCACATTACATTTTTATAATATAATTATAATGTAAAAAAGAAAAACCTTTTTATTGTCGGAGACGAGTGGCGCCAATGCCGCCAAAAACAAAAGCGTGAGTGAGCGAGCGTGGAAGTCGTTACTATGCGAGACCTTCATCACGCAACGAACGATTTCGTCGCTGGAGAACGCGACGTGCAAATGATTGCGGAATTCGCGTACCGACTTCACGATATTCAAGCGCACAATGTTGAGAAACTCCAGTTTGGAATTGAATTTTTCGCCCTAAATTGCGTGAAAACATAGATATGGAAAATTTGAGCAAGATACTGAGAAGTTTTTACAGCATACCAGAGGTGTCAGTGGCGTATTTAAGGAGATAGGCAAGAACGAAGCTCGAATTGAAGAAGGGAAGGAGATTTTTGCAATTTTTTTCGGATTTTTTAAGTAAATTAAATTAGATTTTTTTAAGTAAAATTGAAAATTTTTATATTTTTCCACCCCTCATTCGCAAAATAAAAAAATAATTTTTTTACTACATACCCGGGGTGCCACGAAAATAAAATTTTCGTAAAACATAATCAATAATTTACTTTTTTTGAAAATTTTTTTGTCAAAAAAATAATAATTATGCATTTATCAATTTTTCGCCCTAAAAAAACCTTCAATCCTTTTTTACATTGTAAGATTTTTTAATAAAATTTTTCCAAAAAAATATTTTTTACGTGTACTCTTTTTTCCATTCCATTCAATCAATCCTTTTTTCCACTTTTGTGACGCTCAAATTTTTTTTCAAAAATTAAAATTTTAAAAAATCGTAAATAAAAAATTTCAGCACCGCTGTTATACATGCATATAATCATGCATAACATGCATATAATAAATTTAAAATAATCGTTAAATAAAAAAATACAAAAAATCTGCAACCACAAAAAAAATTAAAATATTTCACTTGAAATGTCTCGGCAAGACGTAAAAGAACGGTATTGACGACGATGGGGAAGGGCATCTCCTCCACATAACACGCACAACTTCGCACAATCGCCAAAACATCCGCCAACGCGTGGGCTTGAAGACCTAAGAATCGGAGAAAAAAATTTCAATTCCGAATTCAACACAATAAAAAAATATTTTTACCACAAATTAGACAATGTCGTCAGCCTATTTTCAATTTAAGAACCGCATTTAAATCGTTCCTTTAGTTCCACAAAATCAGTTATTTAAATCCAATGTTTTGTAAAAAATAAAAAGCTCACCTCTGTCCAAGTACATAATAATATTGTGATAACCGTACTGGTGCGTCTTGTTCACATCCATTTTTGTAATCTGTAGTGTAGGTATTCCCTGGAACAAACTTCACCTATGAAATTTTTTTCGAATTTCGATGAAAATCGAAAATTTTCTCATCCCTAACCATCCCCCCCCCTATTGGGAGCCTTGGTCTTTATTTTTAATATTTTTATAGCTTTGGGCCTCCAAAATGTGATTTTCCCTAAAAAGTTAGCAAACATCAAATTTTGCAGTCTTTTTGGTCATTCTTCTTCAATCAGCCAAATTTTCAGTTTACTGGCACAAGAACTTCGCATGAGATTCTCCTTTTTTTATTTGCTAAAATCTTCGAAAAAAAACTTTCACAAGCTTTTGGAATATAAAAAATAAAATTTCAAAGTTTGCACAAATCGCCAATCCCACAAGTGGCATTATGAAATTAAAATCCAAAGACGTTGACGGCGTCGTGTCTTGGATTGACGTAAAAGCCCCATACCTCATTTTATGGGAATACAAAATTTTGGTTCATAATAAAAAGTATTACTGTATAACTTTAAATTGTAAATAACTGGTTGCTTTTTTTTGAAACATATACATAAAATATTTAAAATAAATAAAAGAATTCTGCAAATTTTTTTATAAATTTTCGATTTTCGGCAAAATCTTTTTCGGTTTTCGGCGATTTTTTTCTTTCGATTTTCGGAAATCAATTTTTCAAGTTTTCGATTTTCGAAATTTTAAATTTTTTATTATTTTTAAACGATTCAATATGTTTTTTCTTTTTCTGGTAATTTTTTATAATAAATTACATTAAATTTTAAGTGAATTTTTAAAACTTTATTTATTATATTTTAATTTAAATTATATATATTTAATTAATTTAATGATATAATAAACGGAAAAGATTACAACATTATTTCATTGTGATCGTCGATGGCACAGTCGGTAAAGCATTTGCTCAAAAGTTCGAACTCTCCAGGTTCAATCTCTTGTTTTGTTCCTCATTTGCAACAATAATTTTTGTTCCTCATTTTCAACATATCAATTTTTTTACATATCAATTTCCAATACTATAAAAGCCAATACCATAAAATTACCACCCCTGTTACACACATCCACGAAATATTTAGTTAATTCCGTTTAAGGTTCAAAACTATATTCGTATATTTTGCCGCTTGCAGTTCCAAATGGGCTACCTCCCTCCTCCATAGCCACCATCCAGCTCCTCACCACAGTCGTAACGAAATTCCAACTATACCAAGTCGAAGGCTAATTAGACTTTTGTAATTTACTATGAAACAATTACAATAATTTTTGTTCCTCATTTTCCTCATCTCATCTATTTATCATATAGTTTTTTGAAAGTAATTGCTTTTTTTTGTTCATTTTCGTGTATTTACCGATTCAAGTTACTCAAGTTACAATGTTTCGAGAATTAAAATTTTTAAATCTATATTTTCAATTTGATTTTTGAAAATATCCGTTTTGGTCTTGAGTCAGCGTGAATTAAAAAGAAATTCATAAAGAATTTAAAATTCGCGCTTTGGCGCAGCATTTCATCAATCATGTCCAATCATGTCCGCTTTCCGAACAAATTAATTTCTACAGTAAGACATGAAAAACACTACAATAAGACTTGAAGAGTTTTTCGGCGATTTTTCTTTCGATATTCTAAAAAAGGGGAGTGGTTGCAAGGTATTTCGATTTTTGGAATTGAAAGGTCCTTTCGTTTTTTGATTTTCGAAATCTCATGCATATTTACTTTCGGTATGCATATAAATTTATTTTCCGAGAATTTCACGTTGATCTTTATATGAATGTATATTTCTTATTTCATATGTATGTATATTTCTTATTTCATTCAGCTGTCCATTTCTTTTGTAATTTTTGTGCGTAATTATTTAATTTTGCCGTGTTGCACAGATGCGTATTTTTTATACAATTTAATTTTGAGCCACTTGGTTGCAGGTGCGCTGCAAAGAAAAATGTGCAAGTTTGCAAAAAATGGCTTTTTCGTTTACCTTCCGATTAAGAAAACGTATGAATGCGTCGGAAGTTATAATTATTTGCTCTTCCAACTTTTTTTCTTGCATGTAAAAATGATTTCATACTAATTTTATAAATTGATTACTTACATATGTTAATGCATAATACTAAAAAATCTACCTGAGGTCTATAAACTTCACCTGAATAAATGAGGTTACTCATTTTTTACCGTGCGTCAAAAATTAAGATTGAATATTTAATGAAAATATTTGTAAACAAAAAAAGTGAACTTATTAAAAAGTGAACTCATTAGCTTTAAAGTTCACTCTTTAAAATTCAAAAAAATCTTTAAACATTGAATTTTTTTAGTTTTGTTTTGTTGATTAACAATGAATTTTTTCATTTTGTTTTTTGTCATTTCTGATGGAAATTTTTAAAAATCAGTTCAGTTTCGTTGTTTTCTAGTGGTACTCATTTGTTTTGTTTTCACATGTTTTTATTAGGCTGTTTTTGAATTGTTTCTTACAAAATTCTTTGATCTCCTAAAATTAGGTTTTTTTACAGCTTGAGTCTTGGACATTTTGTGCATTTGTTTTTCAATTGCCCGAGTGACGTTTTCGCTGTCGCTTTTTGGCCATTAAATATAAAAATATATCCGTCGGAAGTGGAAAGAAACGTTTAACGTAATCCATTCTGGAATATTATTAGCGTTTTTAGCGGGCGGTCAAACATGGTCATTCTATGAAATAATGCAAATTGTTTTTCTACACACTTTAATTTTTTAATAAACATTAAATTGGTGGGGGGAGTTATTAAATGCAAAAGTAAACATTCGATCATCACATGTTGTCCAATTGCTCAGAACGATTAATGAGATTACTTTCCGAGAAAATTGTGAACGGATTGCACAAAAACAAATCAATTTCGTGTTACAAAACGAATTTTTAGAGCCCGACGAGTTCCAAACTAGCTCACACAAAACCAGATTAAAAATCGCCACAAGGTATGTACATTCATATGTACATCAGGGGTGTGGAAATTTTCGATTTTCGGTGTTTTTTCCTTTTGATTTTCGAAATCACGAGGGTCTTTTGATTTTCGATTTTCGGAAAATCGGCCATTTTCCGAAAATTTCCGAAAATTTTCAAAATTTTGAAGAAATTTTTTGTTGAATTTAAACTCATCCATAAGTGATCTTTCGAGGAAATATAAGCAAAATTTCAATTTTTGCGCTCGCGCGGCTGTCGCCGCGCTCGCAAGAATAATTTATTTGACTTAATGTTTTGCAATTTATTTCCTTTTTTAACAATCTAATCAGTTAAAAGGTATGATTCAATAATGATTTACAAACTGCAAAAAAATAATTCATAATTCAAATTCGAACTCGTTGCATTCATTTGAATCATTTCTGAGTTTCTCGGATTCATTTGACACTTGATTGAAGTATTTCAAACAATTATTTAAGTACAATTAACGAAAATAAATACACATATATATCTAAAAAATATGTCTATTCTTTTATATGTCTAAAAAATTAAAAAATTTGTTTTATAATTTTGAAAAAAATTATAAATTTTGAGAAAAAAATTTTTGTTAAAATTTTCGATTTTCGGCAAAAAGTTCTTTCGATTTTCGATTTTCGGCATTTTCTCTTTCGATTTTCGATTATCGAAAATCATTTTTTGAAATTTTCAATTTTCGATTTTCGAAATCACGAGGGTCTTTCGATTTTCAATTTTCGAAATTCAAAGGTCCTTTCGATTTTCGATTTTCGGAATCTCAAATTTATTTTCGTCACACCCCTGATGTACATGTATATGTAGCGCATAGTATGTTGTATGTACAGCCACACGTTACAGCCACATCACACTACAATTGTGCACAAAAATAGTACAGCTACAATGCAAAACGGCAAAGCAGCACAAAGATCTACGGCTGATTTGCTACAACTACATACAATATATGTACATATCATGTGCAAGCATCATATAGCCGTATGTATATAGTGTCATGTTGTAGTTACAGTACTCAACATTTCATATGACCCCACCATTCAATAGTATTTAGATGTTTGAGTGAAGATCTGCAGAAAGCACACTTTGTGAAAAGAGAGAAAAAATGTATTTAAATAATTAAAGTTCGATGGCAACAATTGGCAAATTGTGCCGCCCCCCACCCCCAAGATAATTTGAAAAGAAAGAAGAAAATGTGATCACTTTTTTTATTTGTTACGCAATTGTTGTCGTCTCGCATAAGTTGCCAACGCGTCCCAAAGGAAGACGAAAGAAAGAGAAATGTATCCTCCTCAAACTCGGCGTGAAACAACACCATACAACATCACACAACAACACAACACGCAAAGCACACGTAAACACGACGACGTGTGTTTTCCCACGCGAGCGAAATTATCCGTACAAAAAAGTACCCAAAATTTTTTTTGCTTCACATTTTTCTATTCTATTTTCAATTAAAATTTGCAGGCGTCAAAAACTTTGCAAATTTTCGAATGTATACTATAAGTTAGTGGTTGGTGGATGTTTCCTCTCTTCGCTATATACTATATAGTCTTACGTACTTTCTAATTTCGGTGGAAAATTGGTTGAAAAGAGGGGGAAAATTAAAGAAATAGCAGAAAAAAAATTTTTTTTTGGCGTGTGGGTGGCGCGCTTTCGAAAATGCCAAGAAAAAGTATGAAAAATTTTTTTTTCGAGTTGTTTAAACGATGTGTACTAAAATGTGTAAAAATAAATAAATAAAGTATGCGTGTGGGGATAAACAAGAGGGATGTATGCATTTCTAAATTAATTTTGTGTAAAAAAGACTTTTTTTTATTTATTTTTTCTTTTATTTTGGCCATGAAGTCTTCTAAAATGAATTTTCATACATATTTCTCTACGGAAATCCTTTTTCCTTAATTTTAAATTGTTTATTTTTATTTTTTGAAGAAAATATTATAAATATTTGAGACGAAAATATAATAGTTTGATAATTGAAATTGATATTCAATTTATAAGAAAAAAAACTTGAGAGTCAAGGAAATTCCGGCGCAAAATGGAACAGTGAAAAAAAATTTTTGCCGGAAGAAAATAAAAATAATTTAGGCCAAGGTTCAAAGAATGGAAGGGACTAAAAAATTTAAGATTAAAAGTTTTTTTTGTTTTGGAAAAATAAAAAATAAATCTTTTTTTGTTAAATTAAAATCAAAAACGATGAAAAATCCAATGAATATTTAGGGAATTTTTTTGAATAGTTTTTTTGCCAAATATTTTTGGAAGTTTTATTTTAATTTCGCCGCCGAGAGAGAGAGAGAGAGAGAGAGAGAGAGAAGAAATAGACCGAAAACCTAATTATTATGTGTTTCGCGTAGAAATAAATGGTTTAAAGCAAGCCGCCGCCCTAATACGCCCCAAGTTGCCAGTTTTGCGAGTTTAAGAGAAGAGGTTTAATTCGATTATGTGGATGACGGATATTGTTTATTTCCACGAATTTTGGTTGATAGGGTGATTCATTTGTATACGTGTGAAGAAGAGCGAGAAAGGACGAGAAAGAACGAGAAAGGAAAAGGGGAATACGATAGAAATATGGACACACAACGGCTAGAGTCAACGAATCCTGAAGAGGGACGGTAGAGAGAATCATAGAAATTTTCGTATTACTTAGTTTGTGTTTCGTCGCTTATTTATTGTGTCACATATGGTAGTTATAAATTGTATTATACATACTATAAAGCATAACCGGAAATCGAAAGTATTTAATTATTATTACGGCGGCTTTATTTTATGTAATTTGGCCATCTTGAGGACGAAAATAAAATTTAACTATTTTTACGTTTTGACGTACTTTTTCAAGAAGACCTATGTATGTATGTGTGCATCAGGGGTGCTAACATTTACGATTTACGATTTACAATTTACGATTTACGTATTTACGGCTTTTTTGGCCCAAAATTTACGATTTACGAAAAATCGGCCTATTTTCGTAAATTTCAACATTTTCCAAGAAAATTTAAATTTTTTAAAACTCAATATGCGTTCGAATTGGCGCGAAAAAATGAAAATAAAAACAGCAAAAAAAGCAAAATGAACAGAACTTTCTTGAAAAAAAAATTACGAAAAAATTTGAAAAAAATGCACATTTTCAATCGAAATTTGAAAATTTACGATTTT
>SAUE01000075.1:109800-122063 GCA_009724625.1 Deladenus siricidicola | reverse complement strand
AGAGAAAAATAATAGAAATTATTTACATTTTCATTATTCCTGTAGGCATAGTCGACCTTCATTTCTCGTCAAAGATCAATGTTCTAAAAAATCATAATTCGAGCAAAATTCAGTTAAAAATATAAAAAATTGTAAATCCAAAAGTAAAAAACCACAGCTTTTTTATTTTTTTTTGTGGCCACAGAAAGAATTCTTAGAAGTCAAATTTCCACAAAACGTGAAAGGGCCGCGGCTCTGGCACAAGCTTGTGCACAAGAAAATAAATGTCGGTGCGCCAAAAAAACTATGAACATTTGTCGTGAGCATATAAATTTCAAATCGAAGGGATGTCACTTTTTAGCTAGAAAATAGAATTCGATCGGACAAAATTTTACAAAATGCGATTTGCTTCACAAAGCGAAATTTACATACAGGGTGGTTCAAAAAAAAATCCCGCGCCATAGCGCAGCTGAAACCGCAGCTAAAAATCTGAAATTTTTACTGTAGATGCGCCTTGCAATTCTCTTTCATTCTTTTTTTGAATTTTGCGATTTCATCAAAAACTAATGTTTTTATAAATCAAAAACATCGAAAAACATGCTTCAAATAGGCTGCTTGGGAGATTGTGTATATCTCAGTCAGTTTTGGTTCAAAAAATCCCAAACTTCAGAAACATAATCACAATCGCCGCGCAAATTTTTTGCCCGGCGGATTTCTTAATCGCTTTTGTTTGGGCGACGCAGCAAAACGTCAAAGTTGCCAGTAGACGCTCATTTTGTGAAGGAAAGCACCAAAAACGTATACAGTCGCAAAGGGAAATCTCATTTCGCTTCTTTTTGCACTGATTTCTCTTTTTCTCTCGTTTGCGCTGCAACTTTTTTATGCTTAATTTTGATGTTTTTGGTGTTTCGAACTGTTTGTTTGTTCACATCTGTTATTACGGTAACAAATACGCCGTACGTCATTAATGTTTTGTCCACATATCGTTAAATGAGATTTCCCTTTGCGACTGTATGCGTTTTTGGTGCGTTCCTTCACAAAATGAGCGTCTACGGGCAACTTTGACGTTTTGCTGCGTCGCCCAAACAAAAGCGATTGAGAAATCCGCCGGGCAAAAAATTTGCGCGGCGATTGTGATTATGTTTCTGAAGTTTGGGATTTTTGGACCAAAACTGACTGAGATATACACAATCTCCCAAGCAGCCTATTTGAAGCATGTTTTTCGATGTTTTTGATTTATAAAAACATTAGTTTTTGAAGAAATCGCAAAATTCAAAAAAAGAATGAAAGAGAATTGCAAGACGCATCTACAGTAAAAATTTTTTTAGCTGCGTTATGGCGCGGAATTTTTTTTGAACCACCCTGTATATTTAATTTTTCAAAGCTGAACCCCCAAAATGTGTACACCAAAAATTTTTACTCAGCCTTGGTTTATTATATTGTTTTTGTGCCAACTGATTCTGGAAATTGAGAATACTTAAAAACAGTCACGTCTAGTCAAAACCGAAAATTGCGAGAAAGAACGAAACGAAATTCGACTGTGTTTTTTGAAAAATCGGCTCCATAGCCGAGATCAACACTGGTAAGCGATGCATATTTTGGAATAATTAAACTGGTCTGTTAATTAATTTTGTTTATTTTAAACGACTTACATAGGTACGTTGCATGTGATATGTATGAGCCAAGAATTTTGAAAATAGTTCCAGCTGTAATACAAAAATACCGTTTAAACTACATTATCTTGCACTACATATGGATGTCAGTTGTCTGTAAAATTATTATGAACCATAAATTATTGAGAATGAAAATTTTATGAATTTAAAAATCAGGAATTCTAATTTAATCGAAATTGAATTATTGACGAAAGATTGAATTTATTGACGAAAGATAACTGTTTTGTAAACGGGAAAACAAAGTAGGATTAAAATGGAATTATCATATTGAATTTTAACGAAAGTCCTCACTTCAAAACTTCATTTGGATCATTGCTTGTCATTTTTTGCAATATTTATGAACATTATTTTTGCACTACAAAATGTGCTCCAATTTCGTTTTCGGTTTTGTTTTTATAATAACCTTTTTAACTAATTTGTAAAATGCTTTTTTATTCGATTTGAAATGCCTTGAAAATTTGTTTGGTGTTTGTAACGAAAAAATGTGGAAATGGCCATATATAGGCATTGAAACATTTTGTGAATATTTTGGGCATTTAACTTAATTGGGAGTCAGACAACAAATTTCAAAAATCTTAAGAAATAAAAAAAATTCAGAAAAAAATATAAAAAGTTAAAAATTTGTTTTTGTAATAACTTTTTTGTTTTTCAAACAAATTTTTAACTTTTTAAATTTTTTTCTGAATTTTTTTATTTCTTAACAGATTTTTGAAATTTGTTGTCTGACTCCCAAAACAATTGTAATAACTTTTTTTATTTTTCAAACAAAATCGGAAACGAAATTGGAGCACCTTGTATACAGAAATATAAAAAAAAATTTTTCTTAAACGGGTAAGATATATGAACATACTTTGTTGTTTAACCGAATGCTTATATATGTATGTATAATAAAATAATGCAAACCATAAAAAATTAAAAATCACCAAAAAAATAAAATTAATTTTTTCGGCACTGCCAGGCGTTGACAAATTCTTCGTGCGAAAAACACGTGACATATGCGAAAAATTGATACATATTTCACACATTTTGTGCTAATCTCGCCAGGGCTATTAGCCGGCCGGCAATGTCCACTTGTGTGTGTCTCCATTTTTTTGAAAAAGCTATTTATTTAAAAAATCATTAAAGAAATCATTGATGCGGATGTGTTTGTTTGTTTGACACAAACTTGCCCGCCTTGCCCAAAAATTACATATTAGTTGATTTAATCTTCCCTTGTGAGTGCTATATGAGTGCTTTAAAAAAACATTTTATGGAAAATTTTCGTTAAGTCTTGAGTAATTTGTGTGTTTAATTCAATTTGTGTTTCTTTTAACAACTCAATTTGTGTTTTTGTGTTAATTTGAACACTCGGTGTAGACGCTCCGAAAACGAATCAATTTGATATTGCAAATAAAGACTCACATTCAATAATTTATAATCCAAAAAATTCACAAACAACACTCAGGCACGATGGAAAAAGGTGTCCCGCAAGAGCAACAAGACTTATTCCGGGAAAATGTTCATTTATTAAAACCAGGGATATTATGACTTGAATCACTGGATGAATCTTTGATAACTCAACTCACTCCATTGATTCAAATGAATCATTTCTAAAACATGATTCAACCTGTAATTCATGGTTCAAAAATCATTCAAGTCGCAGCCCTGCTAAACACATACATATATATGTGTAAGAGGAGCAAGAGGGAGGCTGAGGGAAAAGTGCGCAGTATCTGTATTCCCGGAAGTTTTCTGCATGCCTTCTTCCGAACATCGGAAGAAGGCATGCAGAGTTGGTGGGAGGGGGGCGGACACTCTTGACTAAAACTTTTTTTGTTGTCTATTGTTAATTCCCCGTTTTGTTATGCAAATAAAATTGACAATAAATTAAAAAATTTCTGCCTTTTAAAATGGAAAATGAGCAACAATGGGATAGGACATCTGGGAGATGGATTTTGGATAAGTGATTTAATATGTGTGTATGTAATGTGAAATTGCTGACGAAATGTTTCTCTTCTCAATTTCCATTAACGAGAGCGACGAGCGCGGTTTTGTACGCGCCCGAGCAGTCGTCGGCGATCGCGTTTTCCAACCGCGTTTTATACAGACGCAAAAACGCGTCACGAATGTCGGCCAAGTCGATTTCCGCCCTGCTGACCACGATGCGAATCAGGTCCGTATCGCGCGTGCCAAGTCCCTGAAAAACATTTGAAATCAATTATAAAAAGACGAAAATAGCAACTTCCATCGTATAAAATATTTTTAACAATATAAAATAAAATTATATAGAATAAAATTATATAGAAAATTATATAGAATATAAAATAAAATTATATAGAATAATGTACGGTTTTGATATGTATATGCGTATATGTATGTGTGTTTGCGTATATGTATGTGTGTTTGCTCACATAAGTGTGAACACCAGGGGTGACAGGAATATAAAATTTCATTTACGTAAGGGAAAATGGAAAATGGAAAGAACTTTTATTTTCCGCGTTTGGAAAACGGAAAATTTTAGGCCAAAAAACCGGAAAATAGGAAAATGGAAAATGGAAACGGAAAATACAAATTTTTTTCAAATATTTTTTTTTCAGTTTTTCCAAATACAGAAAATACAGATTTTTTATACCAAAATTAACAAATTTTTAAAAATCTGCGCAATTTCAAATGATTCCGAACACTAAAATTTATATGACCAACCATGCTCCATTTATGCGAAATTTTCCGGAAAATGGTCCATTTTCGTAAAATGGAAAATGGAAAATTTTAGGCCAAAAAAGCGGAAAATCGGAAAATGGAAACGGAAAATTTTGCCACCCCTGGTGAACACGTATATATAAGTATGTACATATAATGGTCGTTCCTTTTGGGAAATGGCAAGTAAGCTGATCTAGTTTGATCTTTAATTATTGGATTAAGCAAAGCGGTCGGTCGGCTATCACAGCTAAGTCGCCCTTTCTTAGCCGAGTCAACAGGCTACATATGCCTCTGAACTGGCTCAAACGGGAGATAAGCTGGGGGCCTTTCTTAAGATGGAGCCTGAATCAAATAAACGATTTCATAGAGGTACTAGTAATAGGTAAATCCGTATTAACCAAACCAAATATTTTAACATATGCGAAAATTAAATATGATTAACACAAAAAAAACCTTCATGGTGTTATAGAGAAGCTCCGCGAAGAAGGCCGCGCGATTTCGCACGCATTTCACTACGGCTAAAAGCGCGTCACGAAAATCGCCGCGGAATTCGCGTTGAATTGCGGCGTCAATCGTAGTGCCGCCACTCAGCATTGCGAACGCGTCGAATGTCGCTCGTAGGTGATAAAAGTTGCGGCTAGTGAAGACGTCGATGAACGCGCTCTCAGCGCGACCGAATAATGCGTTTGCGTCCTGCAAATACATAAATATCATTTTAAATGTTTGAATATAAAATTTAAGAATAATTAGAAATTTTTTTAAATTTAATCTTTTATGATTAAATTCAAAAGCAATACAAAAATTATTCAAGGTTATTGATTATTCAAAAATTATTCATTTGTTAGCTATTTTTTTGCTAATACTTTTGAATAATAAACCTTTTGCGCGCCGATTTCATCGACTGTTTTGCTTTCGTCGCGCGGCTGCGCGCAAATCGCCAGCAAAAAGCTTCGAAAGGCGCCGCTCGTTTCGCTTTTTAAAGCGCTTTCCAGCTGTTTACCGTATAGTTTACAGTATTCCGATTTAAGGGCGCCAATTTGCGCATTGCTTCGCGTAACCAATATTTCAATGAGCATGGACTCCGTGGTGCCAAGTCCCTAAAAACCATTTGTATGTAAAGGTTACGGTATATAAGGTATATTGTAGAATTTCTGAGTCGGTCTAAAAAGATAAACTAATCATCGTAACAAGACAAAAAAACTTTTCTCTTATTATAATTTTGTCAATTTGTCAAATGAATTGTTGTTGTCAAATTCTCATACGGCCATCGCGTGGTGCAGTTGAGCGGCGTCGAAGTTGACGGGCGTTTGAATTAGCGCCAACATGACAGTGGCGAAATCCCCACTCAGTTGACTTCTCAGCTCTGCGCACAAATCACTACCGTATTTGGCTTGATAGGCGCGTACTACTGCTTGGCGCTAAACAAACCTACGATAATGAAATACGGTATGTATCAGGGGTGGTGAAATTTGACGATTTTTTCGGTCATTTTTTCTTGATTTTTGAAATTCTCGATTTTCTAAATTTCAAATTCATTTTCGTCTCACCCCCTGCTACAGATCAGGGCTGGGCGTAAATACAACAATGATAAAGCAGCAAGAAAGTAAAATAGAACACAACTTCTTGAAAAAAATTAGGAAAAAATTCGAAAAAAATTCAAATTTTCAATCAAAAATTGAAAATTTACGATTTTGACATTTCGAGGTTCTGAAAATTTACGGTTTACGATTTACGAAATTGAAATTTTATTTTCGTAGCACATTGTATCTACTTATATTCTATCATTTGAGATGTTTTTACCAGCAAAAATTATCATGTTATTTTTAAAAGAAATTTTCTCACTTGAGAATTGCAGCAAGTGCAAAGCATATGAATGATTTGTGTGTGATCGCAGCCGAACGGTTGTGCGATCGTATTGCGCAGAAGCTCCACACTTTTGCTCACACTGTGGTTCGACTTGCAGTATACGGTGGGCCGGCCGAGAATGATCGGTGTGGGTGTTTGGTGAAATGCCATCGCCAAACGTCTAGCCACACTAGGAGGACAATGGTAGCTGAAATTTAACCGAAACGGTATGTAGTTAGAGAACGGTATATAATGAAGTACTGAAAACAAATTTCTTAATGGTGGTTCTATTTTTAAGTTATGAATTATTTAGGAGAAGAAATTTCGAAATTGTGATAAATTTTTTCCAACTATTTCAATAGTGCATAGTTTTTGCCAATGACGCATAATTCCCAGCGCCAAAGCTAAAAGTTGCCAAAAAATACAACGTTAAAAAACACATTCACACGCACATAATACATGCATATATGCATTTTGTATGTATGTTGCCCATACACACACGTACACACACGTAATACACTCAATTGACCAAAGCAGAGCAAAAAATGCGAGAATGCCCGTTAATTTCAAAATAACTGAAAGGAAAATGAAAAGAAAATTGAGCCACGGGGAAAGCCACCTTAACCCTCCCCCATGAAAAATATGAATGAGCAAAAATATAATAAAAAATATTATGAGTAAGAAAATACATATAACAAAAAATTATCATAACTTATCATCTCATTCCAAGTTTCTAGGCTGGCAATGAGAATTGCTATGCTACAAATACAATGTACATACATATATATGAATACAATGTATATGTATTTTTATATACGTCCTAAATTAATTTCGCCGTGTAATTAAATACATATAAAAACAAAGAAAAATTGAATAAAATAAGTCTCGTGTGTGTGTTAATCGAATTCACCAATTTTATAATTTTTTCAAATAATTTTAACTCGCCACATTAAAATAAAATGAGAATGTCGAGTGGTAAAATTGTGTTTTTTGCAAGAATGAAAATAAAACGCAAAAAATGTGTGAGAAAGAAAAGACAAAACTTTTTTTTTTTAGATTTTTAAATGCGAAAACAACGAAAAAAAAATTTTTACGGCGGGCGTCAGAGACGTGGGTTCAATTCCCACTCGCTCCAATTCATTCTTTTCTCTCCCACCGCATTACTGCAGCAAGCCAGTAAGCCAGCCAGCGAACAAAACGGTTTGAAATTATCCATTTTCATTATTTTATTTTACTTTTTTAAATTATTTCAATACTCTCCGAATTCAATACTCTTTAGCAAGCATTGTAACGGGTTACGGTACGACATGCTCCTCTTTTTTAGTTAGCAAATACGAATTTAAATTCAATTTTTGGGATCATTCTGATTTAGGAAAACGAAGACTTAGAAGCAGTGCTGGATGGGACTTGACTCGTTTTTGAATCATACTCCATTTTTAACTCTGGAGTCAAAGAATTTATTAGTGACTCCGAATTCAATATTCGGTTCGGTTAATTTATAGCAAATTTTACTCCGCTCAAAATCGGATTCATGCTTAAAAAATAGTAAAATTGAATCAGAGCCAAACGTATATATATGGTGTATATGATGATAGTATACTATATGGTAATAGTATATTGTAGGGCGATAGCATATTGTTATTTTACGTACAAGAATAAGTTATGTTTCGGAAAAGATTTTTCAATTGATTGCTTGCTAATCATTGTGGTGAAACGTTAATTTAAAAAATCCCATCGATTTTTTTATGTTAAATTTTCGGGTTAATTAACCATTTAAGCACAAAAAAGTTTTAGATTGCGTTGAGCTAACCAATTTTGAGTGCAATCTGGAGTGGCAAACGCCGTCGAATGGCGGGTGCGTGAACAAAGCCGTTCTTCCACCCAACCAACTCGACTACTTCTACAACCTGACCCGCAAACAGTTCCTCAACCACCGGAAAACATCCACTTACCAATTTTTGTAAGTTATTTACTCATTTCAAGTGAAACGAAATTGCATTTTTGAAAAATTGATGGCCCTAAAGAGGGCCGTTTGGGATAAGAAGCCGGATGCCGAAGCCTCATTTCGGCTCAAGAAGCGGCTTGTAGCGGTACGCCGGGCTAACGTACTTGGGCTGAAGCTCGGCGGGCAGGTAGCCTGGGCGGATTTTTCGCGCCTTTCGCCAACTTCCATCGGCGCGTTGCGTCGGCGCCGAAATATTCGTCGCCGATGAGTCGAGGGCGGTAGCGTTTTGTTCCGGCATTGTTTAGAAGAATAGAAGCGGTAATAAGAAGAGGAATAATCGAATTTGATTAGGAATGCGAATTTCCAGCGCTTTATAAATCCTGGATTTCTAATCAAAAATTTGATTTAAAATTTCATCGAAGACCGTGAAATTTGATTAGCTAAAAAATTCAATTTTTGATATGAAAATGATCGATTTTTTTCTAGCGCACAGAACTAGTCCAAAATTAGGAAAATTCCTTTTAAAAGCCCAAATGCCAAGATTCGTTTTGTTTTTTGACAGTAATAAATTAGTAGACAAAAAAATTAGCAATTTATTGAAAAAAAACGTAGATAACTTGCGTACAATTTTCGGCATACTTGTTATTTTTATATTTTCGAGTAGTAATTTTAAAGTAACAATTTCTACATATTAACTTAAAAATCATAAACTAATCTTTTTAATTTAGTTCTCCGCTTAAAAAATTCTAAAAGCAAAAAATGAATATCATTTGAAGAGAAGAAATTTTTAAATTTTGTTTATATTATACGTACATATGTATTCTTTTCTGTATTGCCAAAGTAAACATTTCAGTGTTTCTCGCGCAGCGTTTACAGTAAATATTTGAAAGAGAAGGGTAAATAATAAAAACATTTTTCTTTCAGGACTTTCGGTTTGGGATGGGGGGGCGGTTTTTTTCAAGGGACCCACTAAATCAAAATACGCCACTATTTCACCCCTCACCGAAATGCCCCATAACCAGCCCCCCCCCTTTAAATGTGTGTTTGGCTACACCACTGAGCGCTTCCTTCCACTACCCCATGTGCCCGCCGCTGAACATGGCAAATGTATTTTTTATCTGATTATCTGTTGAAATATGCATAAACAATTTATTTACAGACACACTCGAATTTTACCAATACAAAATTCAGTAAAATACTATAATACATTTTATATAACGTTCATAGACTATAATAAAATATAATAAACCACACTTCCAATTGTTCCACATACATCAGAGAAAGAATCATCGGCCCCTTTTTAAGTTATAAAATTATTGGTTGTCGAAATTGAATTACTACTTTACTTTACAGAAAAGGGAATTGCTAGAATACTTCAAATAAATCTGTATTTCGAGCAAAGACAAACATACTAAGAAAATGTTTTTTCAAAAATTTCTTCAAAAATAATTTTCTATTTCGAAAATTCATTTTTAATTATTTTTTGTGGTGTTCTCCAACAACAAATTCAAAAACAAACAACAACGTAAATTAATTAAAACTTCCCGCCACAACTCAGCACTCCCTCTCTACCGCTCAAACTCCCCAGCGCTCTTCGGCGTGTTGGGCGAGGACGCGGTGCGCTTTCTTGCGCGGTCCCCACAACATCAAATTCGAGCGAAAGAGCATCGGGGTCGGCTCACCTCTCATCATCGAATTCACCAGTTTGTACGACACGTACATTGGAATCGCAAGCACAAATGCGCAAATGAACGGAAATATGTGAATGAACGAAATGCGAAAGCCCTCGCTGCCAGTGATCAGAAATAAGTCGACCAGACCTTTCAGTGTCGCAAACAGCATCGCCTGAAAGAAAGCAAGGATCATGAAGGCATAAAATGAATTAAAAAAAACTTATAAGCAAAAAATGGTTGAAAAAACAAAGATTTTGCAAACAAATACAAAAATGCTTTTTCTGAAAATTCCCATAAAAAGAAAATAAAGTTACTTGAGACAAATAAAACTCACTCCAACAAAAAATGGCGTAATATATCCCCAAGAGAGCATCATATAGCCGTTAAAGTACGGAATCATTCGCCATAATCCGCCACGCCGATTCTTCTAAATTGCCTACCACTTACATTTTCAAAAAAAAATTGAAAAAATGCATTCACATACCCGGGCCAGAAGGATAGGACGAAATAGAAAAACATAACTGATGGCGGCTTGAGTTTTGCGTTATTTTTTTCTTTTCCACCCGTAATCCCTCCTTGCCCTGGTACGATTCACATAACAAATTTTACCTTCGCGTTGCCGAAGAGCATTGCGTGAATGTTGGTGAACATCTTCTTCGAGCCGTACATATGCGCGATCGTCAGCATCTCAAACAACGCCACCATCGAGCACGTCATCGGAATAACCACAAGTTGAAAAAGGTACAATGAGGCGCCACCAAACTAACGTAAATGTTTATGTAAGTCTCCTACATATGAGTGAAGCAGCCCAAAGCATATGCAAAGAGTGACGTATTTACGGCTTTTTGACCCAAAATTTACGATTTACGAAAAATCAGCTAATTTTCGTAAATTGAAATTTTTTAAAACTCAATATGCGTTTGAATTGGCGCAAAAAATGTCAATATTAGTGAAAAAAAAAGTTGACAAACTCAAAAACGGTCAGATGAAAATAAAAAACAACAAAAAAAAGCAAAATTACAGAACTTTCTTGAAAACAAAATTAGGAAAAAATGCAATTTTCAATCGAAATTTGAAAATTTACGACATTTACGACGATTTAAGAAATTTCGAGGTTCAGAAAATTTACGGTTTACGAAATTGAAAATTTATTTTCGTAGCACCCTTGATATGTGAGAAAATCTTTTAGCCAAATTCCTCAATTTCACACGCATCCCTTCCCATAATACGCTCAGTTCTTCAAATAACTTTCAAAACTGATAGAAATTACTGTCTAAAACATTTAAAAAATACAATTGAGGCGAAGAGGCACGTGAAGAGAAAGCCGGTAATGCAGATGACATTTATCGCCATATTCAAGTAAAATTTGTTTTGGAGCATGTGAAATTGTTCGCGAACACTGTTCACTAAAATCGTCATTCGAATCACCTAAAGTTGTTCCCACTTTCATCTACACTTTAAGCAACCAGAGGCGTGGCCAGAAAAAATTCCAAGGGGGGGTGTGGCCCAAGACCAAAAAATTTCTATTACCTGGAAAAAATGACATTTTTTTCGTTACGGGAGAGGGAGGGGGAGGGGCATGGCCCCAGCTGCCTCCCTGGCTACGCCCCTGCCTTAAGTAATGATTGGTTATAGTGCTGAGATTTGAATTCGTTCCTAAATAACCTATTCATTTTTTATTAAAAATTGAATCTGACTGATTATCAAGAGAAATCTCATCAACGTCAATCGAATGGTATATGTACTTATTTGTATAAATACAAATTCATAAGCCTCAAACTTTTGAATCCAACTGGTTGGTATCATTCTACCTGAAATATCCCCACTACATAAAAATCCCCCGTTACAATCACAAAATTGTACCTGATTACCCAAGCACAGAAAGGATGTAAAAAGCACAAATACGGTAATTATTCCGCCCTGAACCTCGTCGAGTAGCGTAAGTGAGGCTGTCGTCGTCACAATTCCGTCCAAATCCACAAAATAAGAAACCGCTTCAACGTCTAAAGTATCATATATCAAAATATTTGTTCAAAATAATTACCGATTAAATTTGCGAAAAAGAAAATATCCAGAAAATGTGAAATGTTGTGCTAAATTGGTAATGCTTTAAAAAATCTTCTTTCAACCTTCTTTCTACAAAAAAATCTTCTTTTCTCTACGGGTTTCGAAAGGCCGAAAGGCTGACACCAGCATCCGCGCCCCATCGCTGACAACTCGACGGGATATGACTCCGTCCGAATTGGATACGCTCTACGCGTTGCGCTCTGAGGTGTATAGAAAGAACCAAGAAGCGAGTATGATTCGATTTATTGTTGTCGACTTGAAATGTGTGGAACTTAAAAGACCGCACCCTCTTCCCTCCAAAAGCGCCTATGGGTTCACGGACAAACGTACTACTCTTACTAAAATCCCTATCCAGAAAACTCCCAATACTTTCAACTGCCTCTATTTTAACGCAAGGTCAAT
>SAUE01000075.1:72986-92011 GCA_009724625.1 Deladenus siricidicola | reverse complement strand
CTCGTTGAACACATTCGATTTGGTCTTAAATTTAAGACCAACTTTAGTCTTATACATACATATATGTATGTGTATGATAACTTATTTTATAGCCAAAGAGCTAAATAATCTTCCGAAAAATATCGCATCCCTGAATTTTAAATTTTTGATAGCGAAAAACTTGCTTACTTATAAGACATTTTTAAGACTATTTTTTATCTTAAAATTTAAGACCAAATGGCGCGTTCCGTTTGAAATTATCGAATTTTTTTAAATTTTGATCTTCAAAAATTTTTAGGTTCACGACAATGAACAAATTGTAGATTTGTGCTGAGAAATGTTCATTTATGTCAGAAAAATATTGCAAAAATTTTTTGTCAATATATATTAAAAAATTTGATTTTTGAATTGAATTTTCGAATTGATATCAGCGCCGACAACTAGGTTTAGTTGCTCGGATTTTGAACAATTTTTCAATAAATATGGGAAATAATGATAATTTATTTAGAAAATTTTCATTAAATTCATGAAACTTCCTCGTGATGTTTCCTTCACTTTTAATCAAAAAATATATATAAACAAGGCGTATGTGTATAAATCGGATTTCCAAACCTTTTTGTGCTACTTTGCCAAAAAAAAATATTTATAGCTGACGACATTCAAAAGTTCTCCCTCACCGACTATTCTTTGCACGAAGTAAGCGAATCGTACTTTTAAAGCAAATATTTTATTTTTCGGTGTGTAGGAAGCGTGAAGTTGATTTTAATTTAATAAATAACAAAAAAGAACTTAAGAACTTGCATGTAATGGCAAAAAGCAGCAAACCAAAAAAACATATTTTTTAATTTGATTTTTGGGCTGTAAGGGCTGAGAGGCAACGATGACTAGATTCTTTTGAATATCTCTTAATTAAATTTGAAATTGTTTTGTAAAATAAAGTTTTATTTATTTTCATTGAGAAATAACAAAAACAAAATAACAAATTCGTATACACACAACAAAAATCCTAGCCAAACACAAAGGGAGAGTGAGTTCGGCGAAAGCGGAATGCCATTTGTAAAGAATTGAAAAATGCGCTCCCACACACACACACACGTTCGCCGAACCACCAGCTATCCATACACACAAAAAAAAGTCTCACTCACAGCCGCTAAAGATCGCAACATTACTTAGTCCACCTTCACGGCCGGCTTTCCACGCCCCGCCTTCTTGAATTGCTTGGCGTCGAGTTCTCGCAGTCTGTCGATCGAGGGTGGCGCGTTCCTTTGCGCTACAAGTTCATAGAAAAAATTATTTAGATAATGGTTGTTGTTTTTTAATGAGACACAGTCACCAACTATATAATAGTTTTTCTTTTTAATTGAACGCAGTCACGCACTCACCAGTCAGTAAGAGTGCGTAATTTTTTTTATTCATTTCTCCTCCTAATTCTTTTTTAGGACTTTGATTTTTTCAAGTTTTCCGCTCATTATCCAATTTATTTCTATTTATTTGGCGCACTTTCAAGTTCGACTTTTTTTAAATAAAAATTTTCATCTTTTCCAAAAATGTTTCATAAACAAATTCCAAAATGCCATTCTTTTCAACAAAAAAAAGTCGTAAACACTCCCTTTCTCCATATAAATAAACCGCTTAAAAAGCAATAACTTCGAAACTTAGTAAATAATTTAGAAAAAACAAAAAATGGAGCAAACTTCGACAGAACGAAACCAAAACACACAACAAACAAAACCAAAAACTGAAAAACGTCTGCTTCTACTTTGCCATATGTTTTCAGCCAAAAAAAACAAAACAAAACAAAACTTAACAATTACAAAAAAATTAATAATTTCAAAAATATGTAAATCCCCCACCTTGATAGTCCTTCCACGCTGCGGTGACGGAATTCTTCCGCACCGCGTGCATCTTCTTCACCTCCGGCAAATTGAACATTCGTCGCACGACCGGAACTTTGAATAGGACGGTATAGGCTAGCGACATCGCGTTGCTCGTGCACCAATACAAACATACCGCCTAAAAAATTTCAATATTATATTTTACAATTAAAAAAATATTAAATATTTTAACAAAAAAAATTTTTTTTATAAAATAAACCTTTTTATAAAAATAATTAAAATCAAGTGGCAAGAGGAATTTTTTTATAGAATGAAAAATTACCGATGAAAATTGTGATGAAGTGATGAGAACGACCAACGGCATACCGTAAATCATTCCAAGACGCATTATTGCGTTCATTTGCTCAACGCTTTGTCCCGATTCCAATCCAAACTAAACGCAATGCCAAAACCGCTTTACACAAAATATTGTATTTTGATTTAAAAAAATCCGAAATTGTTATAATGGGTAGCGGCGGTCTCAAGGGGAAAAGGGCTAAAGAGGGAATGTAGAAAATTTTTCAATGGAGAAATTCTTAATTAATTTTTTATATTTTATTTTTAATGTAAAAAAAGAACTGGTCGAAAGTGTACCATAAATGTTATATTAAATTTACTATTTAATATAAAATATTAGTTTTCACTCCCAAAATGAAAGCTTTCAAAAAAATTACATTTATAGCTTACTCCCCATGAAAAATTTATCGGCCCGCCACCGACAGTAGGAATTTTAACTATCTCCGTCGACACTTTGTACAGTTATACTTCATAAACTTACCCGCATGACGATAGACATGGTCAGCGAGGAAATTATTGGCAGAACGTAGTAGGGGTCGCAGGCCGTTAGATCCGTAAACCATAAAACGCCGCCGGTGTCCAGACCGGGGTATCCGGCCGAGACCAACTTCTTGATGGCGAAGAACTGTGTGAGGAATACGGTAGCGTTAGCGCCCATAATCAACGCCTGACGACCGTAGCGAATGTCTTTGGAGCGAAGAAAATCGCGCTGTTCGATGAGAATTTGCTGAACTAAACAAAAAATAATAATTTTCACTCCAATTTATACCAATTATGTATACATAAATTTTGCTAACACATAATCGAAAATAATAAAAAATCGAAAAAATTTTGTCGCTAGAAAAAATATGGCGTATCTATTGATTTCGAAATTGACGAGAAAACCCCAAAAAATGTTCACATTAAATTTTTGTGAATATATATGGAGCAAATAGGAGGAACATCCCTAAAAATTTCAATTTTTAACTTACCTAAAAAAATTTTAATTTCTACCTCAGATTTACTTAAATTTGCTAATACAAAAACGAAAATATTGCCAAAAATTTGTCGCTAGCAAAAATTACAAATTTTAAGTTTGATAAAAAAATAAATGCCCAGGGGTGCTAACATTTACGATTTACGAAATTCGAAAATTAAAAAAAAATTATTTTCGTAGCACCCCTGCTCTGTACATTAAAATTCTGTTTTGTTGTTGATTAAGAACTTGAAATTTTTAAAACTGAACCTCTGCACAAAATGAAACGATAAATAGCGGCACAAAAACGAATAAACTCACTCAATAGCGAGTTATTTTCGCGCTTTGCGTCCTGAGCTCTGCGCTGAAATTCGGCGATTTCCGGCGTGTACTGACTCTGGCGGGACACGAATTTCTGCGACATTATCGGTACGTAGATCAGCGCCAACCTTAGCAAACAGGTTCCTGTAATAAAAATAAATAATTTGTAAAACTATTCAGCATATGGTTACTGCTATATATCCTATGGTCCCTACGTTTCTAAAATTTTTAATTATTTTACAGAATTTTTACCAAAAATAATAAAAAATTTATCAAAAAATTTTTACTTTTTTTATTTAATCGGCAAATTTCGAAACTTTTTTTAAATATTTTTGGTGCCAAAAAAGTCAAAAAACACCCTTAACCATTATAAAAATAAATAACATATATAAAAATAAATAACATAAAGTTGATATTTTCCTATGGGATTATTTATTATTTCAAAATTTAATATTTCATGCCTGCACAAATTGATGTTTTTTACATCACATACATCGCTTACATCACATAAACTATCCTTCAAAAAATTTAAATTTTTGGTTTTTTTTATTTACGAAAAAAATCATAACCTCCGCTAAAAATTTCTTGTAAAAAAAGTTTTGTTAAAGAAAAGCCAGCAAAAAAAATTAACGATCCAAAATAGTGAGAGAAAAATCCATACCACATATAATCGTTGCCCACCACGGCATGTCGAAGTTCATGTGAATGTACTCCAGCGCCCAGCGGATGTAGCCCGAAGGCTTCCACCACGTGAATAGACCCAACTCGCTCAGGACGCTCTGACCCGACTCAAACAGTTCGCTCACGCTCGGCTTTTGGGCGAATGGCGCAGGCGGCAGAGGAATTTTTGAGAGATTTTCCGCCAGCGAAAGGTCCACATTTCCGAAGATGTCCTTGGTGGAGAGGAGGCGAGCCTGGTGGAACTGGTGATGTTGGCTAGCGGCCGGCATGGCTGTCGGAGACGCGTACCGCAAAAGCCAAAGGCCCTGCGTGGCGCGAAGCTGGCGGCAACGGGACAACATCCTATGTACAAAACCTTACACAATATTAGAATTAAAAATTGAAAGAATTATTATCGAATTAAAAAATTAAGAAAAAATAACAGTATGTATGCATAACAAAAAATATTCAATCAAAATTGTCATAATTCATTCCAAAACACCATTTATGTATGTATGCCAAATATGTTGATATTACCAAATATGTTGGAGATAGAAAATGATTAAACAATTTCGCGTACATTACACTTTTAAATAATTTTTAAGAAAAATTTCATTTTAAATAATGTACAATAATGCCAACAATAATTTTCCAACGCCAATTTAACCGAAATAAAAAATGCTCTACCTCAGCCAGTCAAAGAAACTACCATCTCATCGCGCCAATACTCAAATACATAGTTATGAGATTTCAGCAGAGAGCGTCAAATGTTCTTAAGGCAAACCATTTTAGGTCTTAAAAAATGCTTAAAAAATGCAAAAATTTTTCCAAAAATTTCGCGCCTTGAGTTTAATATTTTTTGCTTAAAATTTCAAATTAAGCAATGCCTAAATTTGATTTTTTAAGACCACGAATGCTTAAAAATGTCTTAAAAATAGCGATTTAAGACCATTTGACTTTCATAAGAGAGACCATTTGGATTTCAGCACATTTGCTATTGAAATACAAAAAAGTGCAAAAGTAAAAATAAATAAATGAATGTGCAAAAAATAAAAAATAAAAGTGGAATTATCAAAATTCTAATTTTAAAAAAGTTATTGTTAAACACTCTCGGAGTACAGTGCCCTGTCCGTGTTAATATCGCGCTTCAGCGGAGTTAAGCAATCGACGCTGTCGGTTGCTTTGAAGCCAATGCTTTTCCGGCAAAAATTGTATAAAAGCAAAGAAGTGGTCAATATGAGAAGAACAAAGTTCATTGTGATCGAGACGATAAGCGCGAAATTGACGTTTTTGTGAAAATCCGCCGAAATTTGAGCCGGCAGAATTGGAATGCGCTCCAAAGTGGAGTTATCCGAGCTTTGTAAATGGCTAGGCGTGAATTTATTTTCAGCAGAAGTCATACCGCTACCATTATCACCGTAGACGTATCGTAGTTTGGGTAGGGGCATAATTGAATTTGAGGAGCGAATTTTCTCATATTTCATGGAAGGATATTGTTTGCCATCCGTGTTCAAATTCTTCACAATAACACGACCGCCCGAGGGTCGATGCCTCTGCTTTTTATGGCCCAGAGGAGTGGCGCTGTCGTTACCGTTCCAGCACTGACACTGATGATTCGCCGTGATAACGGAGCGCAATCTTCGAGTAGCCTCGCATCCGCTATTCGCCGCCAGCTCCCTAAAAATTGATTATGCACTCACAAAATCAGGGAAGATAAGTTGAGGAGAATAGCTTGTTAATAGCTACAAATCGCCCTGGAAAAATGTTTAAATGTTTTTTAAAAAAGCAACTCTGACTCCGATCTTTAGAAAAAAGATGTATTTGAAAATTTTGAATTCGTAAAAAATTTCTGGACCCGCTACTACAATCAGTAAATCTCCAAAACGCCAAAAGTTAAGAAGAAAATGCTCAACATAATTGAAAATCTAAAATATCCGGTAAAATATTCCCGCTGATTTTTTGTTGTTGATTTTTTCTCAAATTTTGTCTTGAAAACATCATTTAATAGTGGTAATTTGGCGGTTTGATAAAGGAACTACACCGACGATATAAATGCCAAATAATCAAAGTAATTACGTGTATAAGCCGATGCTATCCATTATTGTCGCGTAGAGCTCTTGGCAGTGCGTTAATTTTTCTCGATTCATCCTTTTCTCGTCCCAAAGCGACAATCTCGTCCGCAACTCATAAGAACTAAAAAAATTTCTAGCTAAATTTTTGGATAAATCGATAGTTAGCAGTGAAAAAAGACCACAAAAAATCGAAAAAAAAAATTCCCATAAAAATCTGTAAAATACCCATCCCTTCTGGGCCGACCACTTTTTCGTAATTACGCCCAGCCCTGATCCTCACCTATTACGCAGATGCAAATACCAGAAGAAGGGAGTACACGGCTCGGCAAGCCAAACCGGTAGTTCAATAAGGTTCTCCACTATTTCCAAAATAATATTCGAGTGATGACGGAAGTTCTCCAACCCAACCGGAAAGAGGAAAAGTCCCGGAGGCAGCCGCATAAGCGGATTCCTAGCAAAATCAAAATGACGCAATTTCGAGAGCATCGCCAACACCTCCGCCGGCATTGAGTCCCTGCCGTAGAATAGGTTTTCGTTCAGCGATAAACTAAAATAAAAATAAATAAATTTTTATCGCTTTCAAAGCAAACCCTACAAATCATGTTTAAATTTAGTGTAACAGCGAATACGTAACAGTGTAACAGGAAATACGGAGTTTTACTCTAATACGAATGGGAATAGCCACAACAAGAACAGCCACGCTCTGTTAAAGCACTTAGTGTTATTCCCATATTCGGCTATTTAGCCGTAAATACCTCTCCAAATGACAGCACTGGGTGACGGCCAGCGGAATGCTCGTCAAATTGCACTTATTCATCGACAATGTTCGCACGGATCGAATGGGCAGAAATGCAAACGCCTCGACGTCGCGGAAAAAATTTCCGGAAAGACTTAGCGAGTTAAGAGCGGATAGACCGACGAAGTGTGCTGCTTCTAACTCCTGAAAAACCATAACAAACAGTCGGAGTGGAAGGTCCAGAATTTTTTGCAGAGGGTTAGAGCCAAAAAATTAAAAAATTTTAAAAGTTCACTGTCTACAAAGATCGGGGGTCAAAGTTGATGGTGTTTTTGGGAAGCTTGCAACAAGCTTTTTATTTTGATGCTAAAAAATGCGAAATTTCTAAAAAACCTTTAAAAATTTGTCAATTTCTTTTAGCACTAAAAAGTGTTTCAAAAAATAAAAATTTCCAAAAATCATTTTAAAATTTTCCAAGGGGTAGCTACTACCCCTACCCCCCCCTCCCCCCCCCGGGCCGGTCACTGCCCCGGACCCGTCACTGCAAAAAAAACCTTTATTCAAAAAAATATATTGCCAATACAGTGCAGAAATTACCGTAATGTGAGTATTCTCGATTCTTAGCGTTTTGAGTCTCGAATTTGCGTAAAACGCCTTTTCGGGTAAACTCTCAATGGGATTATCGCTCAAGTCAAGTCTTCGCAGTTGTGAGCATTGAGCGAATGTGTGAAAAGCGAATTTCGTAATCTGAAACGTCTCTACTCAACCAAAAATTTCAATAAAATAGGCTATAACCTATATGAGTTACCCGGTTTCCCGCCAAGTCCATCTCATGAATTCGAGTACTGGCGAACGAGATTCTGTCCAAGTCACCAACGCGATTACCCACCAAATTCACGTAGGAAATTGAGGGAATTTGGCTGGCGACAAGAGCCGAATCGAGTCGAGTGTGGCGAATTGTGAGGCGTTCCAACTGTGCAGCACGGCCAAACCACCACGGCAGACGATTCAGCGAACTGCCTTCTACGTGAAGTTGCTGGATGGAAGCAATCCAGGACGCTTCCTGGATTTGTTTTACAAATTTTATGCCAACATTTAAAAAAAAGAAAAGAACTAGTGAAAAATTTTACATTACAGTATACTTATATTCGCCTGTAGTGCATTTGTATTCACCCACAGTAAGTAGCCTACCTCAATCTCATCAAACTCAAAGTCCACGCCGATCATCTTCAACGCCTTCAAAAATCGCAAATCCCTCAGAAATTGAGTAGTGGCGATTTTGGCGCGCGAAATTCGTTCACTCTTTCTCACAAAAGTTGTCGACACGAACAAATGACGTAGTTCGGGAAAGAAAAGGCCAAAATTCGGAATCTCAAGCGAAGGCGAACCTTCACTCGGTGACGGAATGTTCAAGACCAGCTTTGTGACGTTGTATTTGCTAAGTCCATCCAACAGTTCCACACTTCTACTAAACCGAGTGCCTTTAATAAGCCAATAACCCACACATATAAATGAATATAGTTAAGGGAAGGCATTCAGAGACAACCAAAACTTTGGTAAATACGTCTGGTAATTCGCTGATCTATTCTCCCAAAATACGCCGCCACTAACTGAAGATGTTGGTTCATACGGGTCACCGAGCATCAAAATTTTTTTGTGATTTTTTAGGTTTTCTGGCATATATAATCCGAATTTCCCCATACCAGAAAGCCTAGTCATTTAAAAAATTTATGCTCGATAACACGCAAGGACCAAGATGTTTTTACTGCTAATGGAGATCTTTTATACAATTAAAATTGCTACCTCTGATTCCATTCGCGAATGTGTACGGAATATTCGGCATTTAAATTCCGAAAACCCAGCTCCGTACAGTTCGGTGTGGCCGCCCGAGTACCATTGACCGCAAAGGGTGCAGGAGTCGAGGAATTCGTCGTCGATGCATTGTTTTTCGCCAAAATCGGCGGCTCATCGGCCGCAGAGCGAAGTTCTTCCACACAATTTTTTAGCTCAGGCAGAATTTCCACGTAGCACTGACAGGCGACGGCCGGAGTGCAATGAAGGTTACTGGACAAATAGCCATCCCGAGAGTTCGTGGCACCATCACAACATACCTACAAAATCATATTGGTTGGTTCAGAGAGATGTTGTGCGCTTTTCATTTCGCTTCTCCGGCTGTCTTGGTATTTGACAGCCGGCAAAGAACTGGCAAAAAAAAACCCGAACAATCAGATGGAGAGATGGGTCCAACCAATGGCGCGTTTAGGGGGGAATGCCCTCCATTAGTAATTTTCGAGGAAAAAATTTTATTCGAAATACTTTGAAAAGACCCGAAATGTTATAAAACGTAATAAAAGCGCCATTGGCTACAAACATTTTATTGAATCTCCTTTTCACTGAAAATCCATCTTTATAACAAAAGTTGGCTTCCGACCTCGACAAAAAAAGTAATTTTTTCTCTCAAATAATCAACCTACAATGTTCACGCCATCCCTCTTCGTGTGGTCCTCCTCCACACACGTACTCAAGCTTACCGCGCTTGTTGTGAGTCGTTTTGTAGGAAAATTCAGCGAAAAAATCAAAAATACCACAACCCCAAAAAAATTCATATTACAATTCAAAGCAACTTCAACAACTTCGTTCTCAATGTCAAAATAGTCAACAAACAAATTCATATTTTCCCGTCCCACCCAATCCACAAATAAGGCGAAACAATTCCAGCGTAAAAAGGCGGCGCAAAATTTTCGCATCCTTCCGGCATGTCTTTTCGAAGGCTCTTGCAAAAAATGGGAAAAAATCCGAGAATACAAACTAGTAATAAGTAAGCAAAAAATAAATTGTAACACATTAAAAAACAAAATTTTCAGCACTCTTGCCAACAACAATAACACATGTTTTTCAACAATTATAATTAAACGTAGAAATCAAAACTCCAAACATAATTTTCAGTATTAAATATAAAAAATATTTCTTTACAAAGAAGCGAGAAAAAAAGAACTCGGATGTTTTTGTAAAAAAATTTAAAACGTTTTCATAAAAACTCTGGTAAATTGGTAACTGAACTTTGCTTCAAATTTATGACCAATAAAACACCTTAATTCACCAGTAACCTCGATATTCCACATTTTTCTGTTTTTCCTTGTTTTTTTAAAGCTTTGAATGCGAAACTCTGGACCGTTCGCGTCAGCAAGCCCAGTTCCACAAAAGACATGAGCTCCACTTCGCCCCTTAGCGTCGCCAGATGGTGAGAAGGGGAATTCCCCTTCCCATGGAGATTTTTTTCAAATCCTTCGCGATTCCCTACCCATGAAATTTTTTGGTTGAATTCCCCTCCCATTGGTAAAAAATAACCCATTTTATCTTTAATTCGAAAAACGAATTTTTTTTAATTTTTGAAATATATATAGCTTAGAAACATTTCTTGTTGAAGACGAAAACGGCAAACAAACAATTTTATTTTCGGAGAAACAAACTTCAATAACAATATAAACAACAACAACATAACTTAATAAATAATAAAACAAACATAAACAACTACGCTCTAACAACAACATATTTTCAATATTTTTAGGCGGTAAAACGAGTCGAGCTGAGAATGCTGCCCTGATAGGAGAGCATGTTCGTCAACAGGCTCACATCCACCAAATTGTGTTCCGGTAAGCGCGGAATCATGTGCTCCTCGAGACGCCTATAAAAATAGAAGAATTTAGAAATTTTCCATGGGGAGAATTCAAGTAAAATTTTAATTTTTTACTAGTAAAAAAACTTTCAAAAAATTCCCTCCCGGAAACGTCACTTAACGTATATGTAAGACTTTTTACTCTTTAAAAATTGGCTACGTTTCTGAAAACCTGAAGACGAATTCAGAATTGAAGAAACTGAATCAATGTGAAAAGACTGCCCACCCCCCCCCCTCCCAAATATGCTACACCTAGTCATACCAGGGCAAGGGGAGATCACGCCCCCCTGTCCCGCCGCACGAGGGTCGACTATTCCTCAAAATCTCAGGCGAAAAAGTGAGTCAGTGACTAAAAAGTTAAAACAATTGGCAGGTGGAAGAATATACACCATTAAGCTATAAAAAATACGCACTTCATAGTGATATAATTGTTGCGTCCGCGCTTTGCAATCTCATCCGCCTGGTAGATCGGCTCGGGAAGCGAGACGGCCGAGTTGACAATTTGATGTGTGAAGCAGAGCGAATTGAGAAGACCCTGCAATTCGTCCTGCGTAACTCCAATCTCGTCAACAAGAACGTTGTATTCCACCGGCTTTCCGACACCCTAAAATTCCGCATTTGATAGAACGACACCTTTCGAAGCTTTCCGCCAATTGGGGGAGTGTCATGCATTGCGTAGAAAATTGTATTAGTAAAATGCAAAAACAATTTTTGTAATTTCGGCTGGGTTACGAAAAAAAATTTGGGTTATGCAAAGTGCTGGGACTTAAATCCGTTTTGAATCCAATTGAATCCGGATTCAAACAGCGGATTCAAAAGTTCGAGACGGGCCTGCGCCGCCTGCAGTTGCCTTTTCATATTGTCGCCTTTCCTAAACATGGATGAGTTTCATTTCATGAGCAAATAATGTGGGTGGCTTATTTAATTATTTTTTGGGATTTGTTAAGTAATTCGTATGTAAAAAATGAATTCGAGAAATGATGAAAAACATGAAAGTAAAATAGGGACGAAGACGGAAAAACTTCGTTAAAAAGCATGCGATTCTAGGCAGGTTTTAGTTGTCCAATGTGGTGGACAGTGCTGGAACTTGAATCCGATTGAATCCGGATTCAAACAGCGGATTCAAAAGTTTGAGGCTTTACAACTTTGTCAATTTGTATGTTTTATATACAAATAAATATACCATTCGGTTCGTCTTGACGAGATCTCTCTTTATACGTCGTCAAATTCGGTTTTTTTTTTTGTTTTTAACTTCAATAAATGGCCTATCCAATGCAAAATTAATTAAAACTTCGAATTTTCCAATCAAACCCTGGTTTTTCCTAAATAGTTTGCTTAGTTTTTCATAAAAACCGAATTTGACCACGTATAAAGAGAGATCTCGTCAAGACGAACCGAATGGTATATTCATTTTTATACAGAAATACAAATTGGACAAAGTTGTAAAGCCTCAAACTTTTGAATCCGCTGTTTGAATCCGGATTCAATCGGATTCAAGTCCCAGCACTGGTTATGCAAAAAATTCGATTTTGAGGGACGGTTTAGGCAAGTACGGTATGGTATGTGGTAAAAAAAAGTTTGATAAATGAAATAGATATGGTACATTTTTGTTGTTGAAAAGTATCCAAAAAAATCATCGTATAAATAAAAAATCAAACCTTCAACGGGTAGTGACTCATCATGAAAAATTCCGGGCAATCCTCACGAACGAATTTCGTCGCAATCACTGAGCCCGGTGTGAGATTCTCGATGCGGTCATGGATGGCAAAAAATTTCTTGAAATGATTCTTCGTGCCGATCACGTAGACGAACTTCGGTTTGTAGTCCGCGCTGTACATAGAGCAACCCACACGCAATGCTTGCATCTCTTTTTCCACCGACTAAAATTGGTTTAAATATTAGGCTTCTCAAAAAAAAACCAAAATTAATAGACCTACAAACAAAAAGTGAGCTATTTCCGACAATAAAAAATACCATAGCAAATTGTCCCTCCGAAAGACCATTGCGCAACACAAAAATGTACGGCGGAGACGCGGCCGCCGGACGATTCTGCGCCAAGGTCTTGAGAACCCACTTTGTGCGCTGCGCCAATTGGTGAACATCGAGCACGTCTTTGCGAGCCTCCTGATAGAAGTAATCGCCGACGAAATTGTGCGGATGAGTACCCATATTCGCCGTAATCTGGAAAGAACATTTTTATAACAAATATTATTTAATAAAATCCGTAAACTGAACGTCCAAAAAGTATGTAAACATAAAAAACTCACGCCAACAACAGACGGATCGAATGACTGCAAGTCGAGGCGCACCGTTTGAACCATACGACGTTCCATAGAGGTCATCGGCGGCGGATTGGCGACGTCATAGCCCAGGACCAAAACCTTGTTGTTCTCCAAGGCAAACTTCGTAGCAGATCGCTCAAAGACAGGCACATAATTAATGCCAAACGTCTTGCAATTCGTCTTGTTGAGAATGTTTTCGAGAGTTTGCGCCTTACGTCGATCGCGAATAACATCGACGACGCGTTCGTAAGTGACTTGCTGAGTGACAATTTTAAAGCGAGCCTCGTAGTACTTCAAGATTCCTACAGAAAAACAATATTTCCCTTGCAAAACATGAGTGATTCTTCATAGTTTATTAAATCAACTGGTACCGTGAGTATCCATGACGATCGGATCAATAAGCATGACAAATTCAATGCCTTTAACAACGCATTTCTCAAAAATTTCAGCCCAATTTTCTCCAGTAAACGGTGGAAATATCGGGTCGTTGCGGAAGAGCATTCCACGACGCGATGCACCCATCCTGAACACGCGAGCAAATTCACTAAAACGTGAAAATCGAATTTTATGTTCATGAAACAATGCCAATAAGAAAAAATTAGCTGAAAAACAAATCGTACACTAGCTTACCGAGCGTCATTAACGTGAACCGGAGCACAGAGAATCACCCATTTCGTAATTTCACTCGTCTCGCAGAATCGAAGTCCGTTTGACGCTCGCTTCCATTCAACCTGAACAAATTAATTTTTTTTAAATGTTCAGCGATAGCTGCCATTTTTAAATACCTGACGAGGATCGGGCGTGATAGTTCGATTATCGGCAAAGGTTATATGCGGATTGTGTCGCACGCCAATTTCCACCTAAATAACGTAAAAATTAAAAAAACATTTCGTTAAAATAGAATTGATAAACTCCAAAAATTAGACATTGTGGAAAATGTTGGAAAGTACATACCTCGTTGGAGTCCGGAATGACGCTAATACCAAATGCCTTCAAAACCGGATTGCCTTCAAAAATGTTCAATCTCTTCATATGATCCATAATGCATCGCATACGTTGTTCCGGAAGAACCGAATTGCGCTATAAATAATTTTAAGTAAATATGTAAATTCAACAAAAAATTTACAACAAACCATCAACAACTTCGCAGAAAGCGTCTTGTCCATTTTCTCGAGCGGAACTCGCTGATCCGGCATCACCACACAAAGCTCAAGTGGAAAATATTCTGGCTGTTCGCCGGGCGCGACTTGGAAATTGGGAATGACAGCGCGGTATGTCGGATACCTAAACGCCATTAAACGCTTCCAGAATACTTGAATAAATGGAATGTTCCCGAAATAATTGAAAACACATACTTGAGTTCGTAATCATACGTCACCTTGTAGTAGTCCGCAATTGACATTTGCTGCCCATTCACCATAATCCTGCAATAAATTACTACGTAAAAAACGCTAAGAAACAGCGCATAAAAAATTACATGAGCTGGTTGACCGGCTCTTTTGAAAGTGCGCGAATTCCAAAGGTTCGATTACGAGCATTCACCAACTCGACACGAACATCTAAAAAATGTGAATTTCTATTCGACATTTTTCTTAAGATTACTGCCAGTGTTCATGAATTTCTAAGATATTACACTGCAAGAAGACTATAATAACAGTAACAACAATGGAAAAAAACCTTGCAAAAGATTGCGAACGCGATCCCAATCGTGATCGGTGCGTGGATCACCGCGGCAAATGTCCGTCACCGTTTTCACCAACTCCTGATTCGCGAAAAAAGGACAAACCTTCGCTGAAAAGTCGTCGTAATTACAAATATATTCTGTAATGTCAATAAGTAACCAACACTTTTTCAAAAATCGAAAAACATCTGCAAAAAAACATCAGTTTAAAAAGTAAACAATCTTTTCATTTTTTTAACGTGAGCGGTATAATTTTACCGCATCCATTGACGCCTTCAACTTTAAAAAAATCAGCAAAAAATATTACGGGTGCTACGTCTTCATCTTTATATGTAAAGTATGATACATTGAAAGTCGTACAATTTACGAAAAAAATTCAGAATTATTCCATCCCTAGTACGTATGCAGCAGGGGTGGCAAAATTTTCCGTTTCCATTTTCCGATTTTCCGCTTTTTTGGCCTAAAATTTTCCATTTTCCATTTTACGAAAATGGGCCATTTTCCGGAAAATTTCGCATAAATGGGGAGTATGGTTGGTCTTAAAAATTTAGTGCTCGGAATCAAAAAATCTGTATTTTCCGTTTCCATTTTCCTATTTTCCGGTTTTTTGGCCTAAAATATTCCGTTTTCCATACGCGGAAAATAAAATTTCTTTCCGTTTTCCATTTTCCCTTACGTAAATGAAATTTTATTTTCCTGCCACCCCTGGTATGCAGTCACAAAAACAAACGTACAGTCCATGATAAGCGCCGGACATGGATTGCCATAATTCTGCACAATGCGCACGCCCTTCGCGATTCCGGCACGAAGAACCATACCGTTACCGACCCTCTCGATGTTGTTCGCCGTTTCGGTCTCGAAGAGTTTTCCGGCGCCAATTGGCGTGTAAGAATTGCTATTCAACGCAAATTGCGCAACGGCCATTTCGAGAAATGTTCGCACTGAGCGGTCTTCCTAGAAATTAAAAATAATAAATATAAAATCTTTAAAAAAATTCAATTGATTAAAAGATTACAAAAAAAGTTAACATATGTATAATAAAAATTGACAAAAATTACCCAACATCCTTTTCGCATAATTCAATTACTTAAAAGCAACAATCTGTAATTTTGAACATTTTTTGCCATTTGCCGAAAAAATGACATCCGGGAATCTTAATTCTGTTAAAGCCAATCCTAAGGCCTTGGAAAAAGATAGTTTCAGCGCAAGTTTGAGAAATTTTTATATCGGGGTTCCCGAGATACGGTAGTGTGAAATTTGGGGGCGGAGCTTAAATACTCATTTCATTCAAATCGTCATAACTTTTTTGAAAATAATCCGTTTGAAACCAGGTTTAATTCATTCGAACCGCAAAGAAACGGGCTTTCAGAAAAATATAACATTTGTGCAAAAATATTCATTTTACAGTACTTTTTGGCGCGAAATTTGAATTTTTAAAAATTGCACATAAACGGGTCTGTAGCTCTCGGTTATGGATTGCCCGCGAATTTTATTTCAGATTCGGAAAGCCCGCTAAAAACTGCATAGAAAATTGTTTTTGAAAAAAATTGAAGGGGGGAGGTAAGTACTTTTCTTTCTTTAAAATCTTTAAAAAAATTTAATTAAAAGACTGCAAAAAAAATTAACATATGTATGATAAAAATTGACAGAAATTGCCCAACATATTTCTCACATAATTCAATCACTTAAAATGTACCTGCAAAACCGATTTCCTATCAATGTACTGCTGAATGTCCGCTATATCCAACACATGTCCGCTCGTATTGGCAATAATCGAAACACGAAACGAGGCATTTACACCGCAATACGTAGAGATGAATGGATTGACCTCCTCAGGCCCGATTATGATGTTACGCTATAATTTAAAAATTACACATCAAACAATATACAGAAGAATATACTCGAACACTCGAACATTATACAGTAGCAAAAACTGCGCCGAAAATGAAAATTAAATAAAATTGCGATTTTTTTACATTTCCAATTTTTTATATATGCGTTTCTGTGGTAACTTTTCTACAATTTTTCGATAAATTTTTGTTCAATTTTTAATTCTCTAGAAAACATTTTGCACGTTAAAAAATGAGTAAGTAACTTCTAGCTTTTCTAAAATTGAGTTTCTATTAAAATTTTTGCTTGTGTTCTAAACAAAAATAAAATTCCCGGCCATATTAAAAAATAAATAAAACCCACGTCCTCCAAATTCAATGGCTCCGAGCTGTACAACGTCGATTTGCAGTCGTAGATGATATCGCCGTTCGGAATGCCAAGAGCATGCGTTTTTGTGTAAGCAATCGAAAGAATTTCGTAACACAAATTGCGATTTCGTGAACGAAGTCCTCTAAAAAATTAAAATCTGCTAAGACCTTTAATGGAAAAGCAACAAGCAAGATAAATAATTACAAAAAATTATAATCGGAAATTTCATTTTTTATATTCAAAACCATAAATCTTACTCATCAGAACCCTTCGCCAAATTTTTCTCATACTGCTGACCCTCCCTATCTCTTCCGAGAAGCGAAATGTTGACATCATAGCGGAAAGCTTTGGTGCCCGGCTTCACCTTCATCAAAAACAACGTGCCCCTTCCCCTCTCACGAACGTTAAAATCGGAAGGTGGCTTTGCCAGCGGCGACTAAAATTAAACACTTAAAAATAAAGCCGACGGGTAACAAATAGCAAACATACGTTAATGGACAGCTTCTGCAGTCCGTCCAGGATCTCCATGACAAGTTTGGTGCTAAAAATCTGAATTAGTTGGTTCTCGGAAGTTTGAAGTAACAAGTTTTGAAAGTAACAAACGTGCTCAAAAATAAAACAAGCAAAAGTGGAACTCAGATATTACTTCACAAACTGTCGACCTAATTGAAGGGAGACTTATGCTATAATACGTAGAAAATATATAACACCAAATCTATGCAATAAAAATGCTCAATCTGGAGAGGAACCGCAAAAATTTGGATTTCTGTGACTTAGCAGAGTCTCATCAAACAGGAGATTTCCGAAAAATTAAATTTGCTATAAAATCGAATTCAGACTGTAAACGCAAATTTATGGAACAGGAACTTCACTTCACGACCGGGCTCGTTTAAATAAATTTTGATGTAACTTTCTGCACAGAAAATAAATTGAAAAATTTCGATCTTTGTTCGTTTTCCATTCACGCCTTGTAAATTGTCGTAATTACAATTGACTTAAGTTGTAATGACAATTAAAAAATTCCACTTTTTTCTAGTCTCTTTTTTGGAATCTACCTATTTATATTTAATAACGTATTATAAAAAAATAATAATTCCAGCTTACTTGCTCACGTTTCCTCAAAACCGAAAACCGGTTAGAAAGAACGGGGACGTTTTTTATTTCTAACTCATCAGTGACTTGCTATGTATGAATTTCGACAGTCGAGAAATTACCGACCTACAAAACGGGTACGGTCCATGAAATTTTATAAAAAAAATTATAGAATTTTCTTCTTTTTGCAGTTAACTGTATGTATTTTTCTTTATTTTTTTTGCCTGCTTTAACTTGCATTTGAAATTTTAACCTGCTTCAAATAAAATGTTCGTTACTTTTTTAATCTTATTGCTCCCTCGAAAAAAGTTCATATTTTCCAAATATTTGCATATGCCACTAGAAGATAACGATTTCTAATGAGAGAAGATTATCACTGTTATCTGCATTTTATGATCAGTGAAGAGGGGGAGGGGATATCCGTCCGCTGCATTGTCCTTCTTAATTTTAAAGGATTGTTTTTATTGTTTTGGGGATTGATGGTCTTTTCATTTTCCTTCCGCTGATGGCAGGAATAATCATTTTAAAAATTTCAATCATCAAACCTATGAACATGGGTCGGCATTGATATTTCCTCCAATGTGGAAATTATTCTGCGCGGAGAAGAAAAATATGAATCTCAAGTAAATGTGTTGAAAAAACAATTTAATATTTTGTTACTATTTTTAATTTGCTATATTAAATATTTATTGTATTCAAATATTATGATTTTACTTCTTTATTATTATTATTGTTTTGGTGCTTTTTATCTGATAATCTCACTGCAATTTCATACTATATTTTGCCATTCCGAATTTTATCCAGATCACGGATTAAGAAGAAAGCGCCTTCGAGCCGATAATACATTTAATCGGAACCATCCAAGGTGAATTTTTTTCGTGAATTGTTTTGAATCACAAGCAATATCTCTGTCCAATGCAATACTTGCTGTAAAAAAGATAAAAATTTATATGATTTTCTTATTTTACATAAAGGTTTTTTCAATTAAAACATTTCCGAACATGATGAAAAAAATTCGTTTTGTGAAATGAAAATTTTCACTCTTAGAATGATATTTTTTGACGTGGAAAAATTTTTTTGATATTTTGGTGAAAAATTGTATTTCGCCAAACACTGGCCATTTTACTCTTAAACTTTTTCGATGTTTTCTAGCTTGCAGTTTATTGTGCATATTATATTAATTTCCAGAGGGAGTTCCAAA
>SAUE01000075.1:53278-63893 GCA_009724625.1 Deladenus siricidicola | reverse complement strand
AACTGAACTCATTTTTGAACTCAGCGACCCAGAAAACCACTGTGCACGTTTTCAGCCCGAAAATCGAAAAAATGAATTTCACTGAACTTCGCTGAATTCAACAACTAAACTCATTTTTGAACTCAGCGACCCAGAAAACCACTCTGCACGTTTTCAGCTCGAAATTTCGAAAAAACGAATTTCACTGAACTTTGACTGAACTCACACTGAACTTCACTGAATTCAACAACTGAACTCATTTTTGAACTCAGCGACCCAGAAAACCACTGTGCACGTTTTCAGCCCGAAAATCGAAAAAATGAACTTCACTGAATTCAGCAACTGAACTCATTTTTGAACTTAGCGACGCAGAAAACCCCTGTGCACGTGCACGTTTCCAGCATGAAATTCGATGAAAATTTAGGGACCGACGATATTCACAATTGCCATTATGATCACTAACTTTTCTGGTTTATTTTCTTTACCTATATAGGTATGTTTACTGGTTTAAGGACAATAAAATAAATTAATAAATCAAAAAAGAATCATATTTGAAATGATCTGTTAGAATTTAAAAAATTGAAATACCTCAATAGCAGGGTTGAAGAGAAAATCGAGAAGACTCAACAAAAACCAATCAGCACAAACGCACGAAGAACAATGACATGATATAAACGGACGAAACAAGCAAAAAGTATTTAAGCCAATAGTTTTAGTGACCGAAAATAAAAAACGGAACGAAGCATAGAAAATGTTGGCGCTAGGCAATTTGAAAAATAACTTATTAGAAATTTGTCGTCCCCAAACATCAAAATTTGAATTCTGCGTTAAAAATTACAAGAGTTATATACCCTTTTATACCGTTTTAATACGATTAAATATGACTTGATACGAATACAGTATGCATGAAGTTTTTAAAAATACAGTAATATGTTGTAACTTTCGAAATGTGTTTAACTTTCGAAATGTTGTATCTTTCGAAATGTGTTTGAACCCATCTCACTATCTTAGCGGGTTTCTCTAGGAAAAAAGAAAAAAAATAAATTATAAATCCGAGTATCAACTTTCCGAACAACCTAATATAGTCTCACAACTTTAAAATTACATAGTTGGTGACCATATTCTCTACTTCAGCCGCTTAAACAAATCAAATTGAAAACCTACTTAGTCCATTGAACGGCCGTAAATGTTAATCGGCACAAAAAAAGTGGAAGGCGGAGATTGAATATATGCGTGAAGCTTGCCATTTCGTGGGTAAAAGAATAATTCGTGACTTTTGTAAAAAAAGAAATATGTAATAAGTCACGTTGCCGCTGAATATTGCAAATATGAGAAGAATTTGGATAAACAAAAAACATGAAGGGAGCATTTTTTTCTTTTCATTTTGTGGAACGAAAAAAATGCTGTGTGGATTCTTGGATTAAAAAAAAAGAAAAAACCGCAAAAAAAGGTTAGAAAGACATAGATGGAAATAAAACATAAAAACGAACTAGTGCTTGCCACTAGTAGCAGTGAGAAGCAGTACATAAATATCTATTTTTATGTGTTAAAGAAAGATTAATGATTGCACACGAAAATCTAAAGATTAATGATTGTACATTAAAATTAGGAAATAAAATATAATATGTAATTTAACAAATTAAGCTGAGTTTAAACTCCAGATCTGATTTTTGTTTAGCTTATAAAAAGATGTGCTTTAATTTAATTTTTGAAGTAATTAACGAATATGGTAACCACCCAAAAGCGCCCAAAAAGTTTTATAGGATTCCAAATGTGCTAAAAACGATAGAAACGACAGAAAATTCATCGGAAACGCATTTCTGGCCCGCCAGGGTCATTCAAAGTTTCAAAAACCACAGGGTGACCAAGGTATAATTTTAGAAAATTTAATTAAAAATGTTATTTACAAACAACTCAGAATACACGAGTTGTTAGCCTATGAGACTTGCCTAAGGCTCCGACTCCGCATAGCCATGAGACTTGCCTACTCGCCTAAGGCTTAGCCTAAGCCTAAGGCTGAGTCTAAGGCTAATGCTCATTATCATTAGGCCATAATGAGCATTAGGCTTAGGCTCCGCACACTATGAGACTCGCCTAAGGGAAGCGAGTACGGCATCGAATGTCCGTGTGGGACTAACAACTCGTTTCTTATGCATTCTAAGTTGTTTTGAAACGATTTTAAGCAAAAATTTTTTCCGATTTTTTTCTCTCGAAAATTATACCTTGGTCCTCCCTGTGGTTTTCGACAATTTGGATGTCCTTAGTGAGCCGGAAATACGTTTTCGATTATTTTTTTGTCGTTTCTATCGTTTTTAGCACATTTGGAATCCTATAAAACTGTTTTGGCGATTTCGGGTGGTTACCATATCCTTCAATTATACCTAATTTTTATGTGCTTTAATTTAATTCTCAATTTATTTTTTATTTTTTCAGTCTTCAATTTGTTTAAAAAATGAAATTATTTATTCCAGTTTTTTTTAGCTTTTTTACGGTAAAATAAAACAATTGAAAACTATCGCTTGTTAAAAAGCATGAAAACTGACTCATGCATGCGTTGTATATCTTTTCGAAAAAACAACTTTCGTTTCCTTGGTTTTTCAAACAAACAAAAAAGTGTACATTGCAATCTCAGATAACCTTTAGTCGCAAATTTGAATTTACGCCATTTTGGTTCTTGAGCGGATTTTATAACTGTAGGCCATAATGCCAAAAAACAAAATCTCAAATTCTATAAAGCTTTATACAGTGCTAAACAAGGAGATCCCAGGGGAGGAGGTTCACCCACTTCATGCATGACAAACTTTCAACTAAAATCATAATTTTTGTTGCTAGATTAGTTTTTGTCCATCGTTGTATCCCACCATTTTTTAGCGAAATTTTCTACGCATGTGATAGAATTTTTTGATTTTTGGAACGTATTTATGAATTGGTTTCTTCTTGTGCTATGAAAGAACTTCGCATTACTACCCCCTTTCCACAAATTCGATAATAGACAATCAGCAAGGCTCTGCGACCTGTTCTGTCCCTAGGCGTGAAAATGTGCTTATTTTACCAACAATTTCGAAATTTGGGAGGAGTGGAATAAATTCAAGTGTAGAATTGATTTTTAGCTAATTCACTGCAGTTTACACGATTTTAGGACTCAGCAGCTCATCTTCCAACATGGCTGACGCAGCGGTAGATTTGAAAAAGAAGCGTACCTTTAGGAAATTCGTTTTCCGTGGAGTCGAATTGGATCAACTTCTCGATATGGACATGTAATTTTTTATTGTTATTATTTTATAGCATTCTTTTTAGATATTTATTTTGCATGCAAAAGGCACTCGGTACTTCTGCTGTTTGTCTCCCCCCCAAACCATAGGATTTTTTTTTCGATTTTCGCCTTAAAAAAGTTGCCTATTAGGTAATTTGATGCGCTGAATCCGAATCTGAACGAATTTTTGACGCGGGACGCGTCGCTACCGCGTTAGAAGCGCGATCAGGCGGCGCGTCAATTTTTTTGCAAATTTTACTCGCCAAAGGATAGCGACCCCCCAACACGTGTTGAAGGAACCTCGGCGTTTGGTCGGCTTAGACTTCAACACGTGTTGGGGGGTCGCTATACCCCTTCCCAGCGAAAATGTCGAAAACTGCGGCCACAGCGCGGTAGCGACGCGCCGCGCGTCAAAAATTCGTTCAGATTCGGATTCAGCGCATCAAATTACCTACTGGGCAACTTTTTAAAAGCGAAAATCGAAAAAAAATTTCAAAAAATCCTATGGTTGGGGGGGGGGGGACGAACAGCAGAAGTACCAGGCACTCTACCAACATTATCGCAATTATTACCTTGATCGCCCAAATTCTTTTTAAAATTATTTCAATTAGACTTTTGAAAAATAATTTATATTTTTGAATTTTTTCGAGATTCTTATTAAAAGACATCAATTTTGGCATCTTTCCGAAATTTTTCTGCATAACTGCTCCATAATGGATAAAGCCCGAACATAATATTTTCAAATTTTAATCTTATCTGCAAGTTTATTTTCTCGATTTTGATAGTTAACTTCTAGTAGAGTGTTCTCGCTATAAAACTTTTTTCCAAACATTTTTTGCTAGGGCTCAGATGCGATTTATTTTATTTGTGCAAATTACCTGAATTTTTACTTACGTCATGTCGAACTGTCTCGACGCGACACTTTGTCGTTTTGTTTTGTTGAAATTTTTGGTTGGTAATTTGCGAAAATTGGAAATGTATTCAAAACGAAATGTTTTCTGGCATTTTTTTAAGAATGGAAGTTTCTGGACTCTCAAAGTGCAATTTTGCAATGACCCTTAAAACAATATTTTTTTAAACCAATTAAAACCAAACCATTTAAAACCAAAATTTTCAGCAAATTTAAAGCCAAATTATTTGACTGTCGCCTCTGGTTTGTATAATCTGAAAAGTTTTGATAAACCCAAAGACAGTACAAAAGAGAATGAAAAAAAACGCATAAATTTGGGGCTTTACAAACTACACAAGTAGCGTAAAAATGTAACTCCGACCATGCATATTTTTCAATGAATTTTTTTCTATTTAGGACCCAATTCTCGAAAATGATTCACGCGCGCGCTCGCAGACGCCTGAACCGCGGGCTGAAGCGAAAGCATCGCTCGTTGTTGAATCGCCTGAAGAAAGCTAAACTCAACTGCCCAGAATTGCAGAAGCCGGAGTGCGTGAAGACGCACTTGCGCGACATGATCATCCTTCCGGAGATGGTCGGATGCATCGTCGGCATCCACAACGGCAAAACTTTCAATCAGGTACATTTGTTTCTTTCTTGGATGATTGATTCTGATTTTATTAGAACATTTTTTGCTTGTATCTAACCATCAAATACAGCAAATCTAACCAACAAATAGTTTGTCAAATAATTCCTAAAAGAAACTTCACTTTTTTGAAAAACCGGTTACACATTTTTATAATTTTGAGAAATAAAATTGCAGAACGCCACAAATAATTTAAAAAATTGTAATTATTTTTAGAAATTTCTATGGATTTCTTTCTTGCAAAATGTCCAGTTTGAGAAAAGTTTCAATATATCTTGTGGCGTTCTATTATTATGTTTTTTAAATTAAATATTTAAAACGTAGCACTATTTCTTCATTAACTTGATACTCCGCCTTGTGACAATTTTTTTCAGTTTTAGTTAAAGTTATTTGAGTATAGTTTTATTGCAATTTTTCTTTTTTTATGATACCTTTTTAAATTGTCTTCAAAAATTGTATAGAAAAAGTACTATAACCTTCAATTTACTTTAGCAACTAGACCGTGTTTTATGTGCTTTCATTCTAGGTCGAAATCCGCGCCGAAATGATCGGCTACTACTTGGGTGAGTTCTCAATTACGTACAAGCCCGTTAAGCACGGTCGTCCCGGTATTGGTGCGACGCACAGTTCGCGCTTCATCCCCTTGAAGTAAAAACCGCAAATTATTTGTTATTATTCAATGTTATTCGGCATATAAATTGTTATGGAATTTGTAATTTTTCTTTGATAACATTAAAAATTCATGCGATTGTCGATGATTTATCATCTTTGAGAAAAATGGCAATGCCACAAAAAATTTTCAATGGGAACCGAAAATTTTAAAAGATCATTCATAAAGATCGCAGTCAAAGTTTTTTTTGAAACGCTTTCGATAAGCTTTGTTGAGTCTTAAAATAATTCGGAATTAAACAATTCCGTGATGGTTTTTAAATGTTAAACATGACTCACCATTTCATGATTAATGAATTAATTAATTCATCAACTTCTACGGATTTTTTTACTTGAAATTCTGGACTGAAATATTATGAAGTTTTGACGCCGAAGTTAAAATTGTAGTGGTTTTGTTTAACTTTGGAAAAAATTTCATTCGAAAAAAAAATCGTCTTACAATTTTATTTTCAAAACATTCGAAACGATACAAAAGTCTTTATTTTTTCAAAGCTATTGGATTTTTATTTAAATTAGTCGGCGTCGGAGGTTTCGCCGGCGGAGGAGCTTTGGCTGGAGTTTGTAACGGCTTATTCGGCGCGGGGACAACTGGCTTTGTTGGTGAGAGCGGTACTAAACTGAAAACGGTAAAAAAAGCAATTCAAATAAATAAAAATCTTCTTTCAAAAATAAACCTTTAGCCACTGGCAGTTTTACTTGCTTTTCTTCAATCTTCTCTCTGGCCGTATGAATTTCATCTGCTGGCTGCTGAAATTGAAAAAATGTTAATTTTCAAATGATAAAACGAACTTTTGCAAAACTATTCATCTTGTAAACATCCACTCAACGTACGGTCGCCAATGGAAGATCATTTTGGGTGATGCGTGCGGGTTCAAGTTTTCTCATATCTCGGCTCCCAAGCGTTGAGGGACAAACGGAGTACGTTTTTGGGACGCCCCCAGCGAGCTCATGTTGTAAATTATTAGAAAAATCGACTTTGAAAAAAAGCCACACAATCGGGATGCGTAATGGATCAAAATGAACTCAACACGCAATCAAGTTAAAACCCCTTGCCAATATGACTTCAAAATACATACTCGTTCGGACTCGAGATTCGTTTCAAGACGAGACGGCATTTCTATTCGATTCTTCTCTTTTTTCTAAAAAGAAGTTACTAAAAAAACTCCAAAAATAAATCCAGTTTTGTTGAAGAGATCTTTGAAAATTTAGGCTATTGCACAACAGAAAAAAACCATGCCCAAGTATACTCGGCAATGAAACAAACCTCTTCGTTGTCGGTCCAATCGCTTTTCACGTCGTCAAAAGTGGGATAAGCGCCACGCCTAGCCCGTTCACCTTGCGAAATCCTTAGCTGAGAATGAAAACAAAATAAGTAACGAATTATTAGTAAACAAACACTTCCCAATTGCGTTGGCCCATTTTACGTTCAAAATACAAAAGGAACTCAAAATTGCAATAGAAACTGCTAACCTCTTTGGGCCCCAGCGGAAAAATTATCGGCTTGCGTATCGGGGGATCATCATTTTTTGGCGTTGAGGCGACGGGCGACGTGGGACTCAGTTTTGGCACCGGCGATTTGGAGAGCGTCGGCGAAACCGGAACTATCGGCGACCTCTTATCGCTTGATCTCTCATTCGGACGGGGCGCACTTTCGGCGCGCTTCGTCGGTGTCACGGGTACATTCTTTTCGGCTTTGACGCCGTCATCTTTTACTGATGACGCTTGAGAAGAATGGATATATGATGGGGACAATTCTCATTTTCCGAATAGTTACGCCAAAAAAAAACGTATTTGGAAAATATTTTCGATTTAAAAAAGTCAGTTTGATTTCAAAACCTAATTTTAAATTTAAATTCTGCATGCCAAAATTGATTATAGATAACGAACATTAATATTCACTCTGAAGTTTTGGCGGTTTTTGAACTGTTTTCATTCTATTCGCAGAATGAAGAAAATTACAAACACACTAATCAATTAATTTTTTAAGCAAACCTTCTTCCACCAACGCTGGCTTCACGGCGCCGGGCGACGACACGTCTTGGTCCTTTTTGGCGGTTGGCGTCGAAGCGTCGGGGTTTTTGGAGTTCCATCCGGGCGGCGCGCCGCTCTCGGGCAGAACGATGGGCTGGTACTCTTCCTCTTTTTCCTTCTCTTTTTGCTGCAATTGCTCCTGCGAACGGTTCGGTGGCTTTTCGTCGAAGTCGGTCGTCTTGGGCTTATCGTCGTCAATCTTTGGACTCTTTTTCTAAATAAATTCTATCTATAATTAAAAAGGGTCACAGATATCGTACATCACAAAACAATTCAACTTTTTCAGCGTCCAAAATAAACGTCGGACACCCCTCCTTCCCAATTCAGAAAAGTTATAGATAAAAAAACAGCTCGTCGAGAGCATTCCGAAGGTCAATAAAAAAATTATAAATAGTAAAACAGCTCAAGGAATTCCAAAAACGATATAAATATAAGGGCCTCCCTCCTAATCTACGGCCTCAAAAAAATCGGAAGGTCAATAAAAAAATTATAATTAGTGAAACAGCTCATCTGGAGCGTTCCAAAAACTTCGTTTTAAACCCGGCACTTGAGAGAGTCAAGAAAATGTTACTACCATACAAACTAAAAAAACTTTTGGTGTTCGAAAAAAGAAAAAGTTTGAAAACCATATCATATATTTTTTATCCATAATTTTCATAAGTAACAAACCTTTTTCTTCTTTTTGGACTTCTTAGACTTGTCGCGTCGCTTGGACCGCTTTGAGTGGCGCTTGTGCGGCGACGACGCGCCAGGACTCACACCGTGCTCATCGGACGCGTCGGCGCCGCGACGTGGTGCAGGAGAGCCGGTATCCTTGTGCTTTCTGCACTGTTTTCCCTCCTCTTCATCCCGACCCGTCTTGTCCTCCGGCTGTCGAGACTCCTCTTCTTGCTGAGACACACGTTTCGTGGGACTTTGGCTAGTCGGATCCTGCATACGTCAAAAAAAATTTTAGCAAAATTTTTTCTATCCATTTTTTAAATTCTCGATTAACCTTTTTATTTCGATCTCTATGTATCTAGCTTACATACTGATTTATAGCATTAATTTAACGATTTAATTCTAAAAATTACAACTGATAAAAAAACTTTATTAATTTTTCAAACAAACTATTTAATTCAAAGGAAAAATGAGAATCGCACCCGTATCGGATCTTCAAAAACATGACAACCACTACCTCCAATTAAATAATCAAAAACTCGGTGTTCCCCTTCAGAATTCTCAGTGTTCCCCTCGGAATTCTCAGCGTTCGTTAGTAGATGTGAAAATTTCCAAAAAAAAATCAAGCATTTTAAGCAAAAATTGTGCACATTACCTGAGACGTATCCGGTTGGCGACTTTTCTTCATTCGCGTCAGTGACTCCTTGAGAAATTTGCCGTCACGAAAATTGACCTTCTCCTCCCGTTGCGTGCTCGCTTCGTCGTCGGCGCGCAAGACACGACCGCCTCGCTTACTGCCATCCTCTGCTGCTGCTCCTGCCGGGTCGTCCGATGAAGCGGGAACACTTGTGCAATTAACTACGGCGGGACGTGCGCCGGGCGGTGGTTGCTTCGGTTTAATTATCTTCGCTTCCTCTTTTTGCACTGTGTCTTTTCGCTGAAGGAAAATGCTACATTTTTGTTCATAGCAAGAAAAATTACAAGAATCGTAAAATATTCGACTTTGTGAGCTATATTTTTTAAAATAGTTTTTTATATAAAACCCGTAGAAAATGGGGGGGGGGTGAGGGTGGGGTGCACGGCAGGCTTCAAATTTTTAAAAGAATGTAACTCAGGCATTTTTGGTCGGGGAGAAAATAGACCTTTGACTATATTTTTCATAATTTTTTAACGCAAATTTTTTCCCCATTTGGGGGAGAAGCCCATGCCCAAGAACGGGCCAGAATATATCATCGTAAAAGATGTTTAAGATTCAAAAAGTACCTCTTGCTCTTGTGTTCCTTTTCTTCGCTTACATTGTACATAAATAAAGGGAAACATCACGAAAAAGGCAACAACATTGGCTACAGGAAGAATTGTCATCGTCGATATACAATCCAACATTATTGCATTAAGCGAAGACGGAAAAGTGGTAAAATATCGACCACAATATATCACAGCAAGTAGAAGAATAGACTTGCATGAAGCATAGAAAACACGTCGTTCCTCTTCGGTTTTTGTTCATTTTCAGAAAATGTGTCATAATGAGTCTCCAGTGGAGACCTCCACAAAAATCGAAATGGCCACTTCACTGAATTGGTAAAAGAAACACTTTTTCAGAGATGTTCGGACTTCGGAGGCAAAGTGAAAAACTTCACTTGTGCAAAATCTTCACTTTTGCAAACATAATTCATTTTGAAATGCCGCGGTAAATGTTCTGACTCGAAAATTTTCATGTCATTGTTATTTGAGCTTGATTTTAATTGAATTTTTTTCGAGTAATGTCATTTAAGTCATGTATTTTTTGCGCCATTTCAAAACGAATTGAACTTCACTTTTTAAAATGATTTGTTCGTTTATTTTTCTTGCAATGAAGTGGAATGGATGGGCATCACTCCACCCACGATTTCGATGCGTAAACTCTAATTTTGGAAACACTAGTATCATTCCGTATTTTGAATAAGCGACTTTTATTCGAGCGTTCGGCTGCAGATCTTTTTATTTATTTTCTGAGTCCAATTCGTTTTTCACCTTTATTAATGCAAGCGAAAAGAGAAACATGCACTTTATAATTGTTGTACATATACGTACAATTTGTACGTATATGTGTTGGATAATTTATTTAGACTTCAGTGACTATTTATCGCTTTGTTCAAATTCGTTTGTCTCATTAATATGCTCAATGTCTCATAATATCGATACTATTCAATAAAATCCAAATCTTTTTATTAAAAGTCTACTTCGCGGAATCATTTAGAATCATTAATTAGCAAGTACAAACACACAACCAAAGGATAGAAATATGTGATAATGGAAAGGAAATATTATACTTTACGTTTACAAAATCGGAATGTAATTTTCGATTTTTGTCCTATGACGTTGGGCAATGCATTCCGCTATCCAGATGATGTTTCGCATTTCCTGCTCCTTCAGTTTGATGAACGCATAGAAAACACCGAAGTGGAATTGGTGGAGATAGGCTTGCACGTTCAGTTTCACCTTAAATGTT
>SAUE01000075.1:40369-53256 GCA_009724625.1 Deladenus siricidicola | reverse complement strand
GTTGGCATATCATTCGACCATCCCACACCGATGGGACTTTTAGAGCTTCCAGAAAAGAGCGAAAAAAAGAAATTGGGGGGACCAAGGTATAATTTTGAAAAAAAAATCAAAAATTTTTTTGCTTAAAATCGTTTCAAAACAAATTAGGAAGAGTTAAAACGAGTTTGTTAGCCTTCTATGAGGAGCTTAGGCTTAGGCTAAGCCTTAGGCGACATGTTACCTTGGTCCCCCCTGTGTTTTTCGACACTTTGATACCCGATTGTGCACTTTTTTGGAATTTCCGCCAGAAATGAATATCGAATTCGTGATCAGCGCATCAAACTACGTAGGAAAACATCATGTGCCCCCTCGATCAAAAATTTCGAACGCTTTTATATTCCGTCGCACAAAAATTGTCTCGCTCTTGCCTACGTATAACAGCTTATTTTCCTCTATATTATTGAGTTGTTTCTTGTTGTTGAGTAATTTTGGAGAGAAAATTGAGTAAAATTCAGCTTACCTCATACTCGAAAAATTTGTCTTCCAGTGTTTTTTCGCCGGGATTGATTCCACTGCCATCGAATAGTGCCTTGTAGTCGGAGTAAAATTCGCATACTTGTTTCACCTGAAAAAATCAGGAGGTAAACATTCGCGTACTTGTTTCATAGCAAGAAATTAGGAGATTTTAAAATTGAATTTCATGGTATTTTTATAAGCATACAACTACGATCTTACCTGATCGTAATCATCAGCCCGTGCTAAACCGGCAAGCCCCTCCGGAAATAACTTTCCGCATTTGGGGTACAGTTTCGCACGATCGTCCTTCGTCAACTCCGTGTCGAAACTGTTGATGGTAATGATGATCGCTCGACGATCCGCTTCGAACTGTACAAAGTAAAATTACAAATTGATGAGGAAAAACACTACAAATGAAAACTCACCGCCAAAATTTCACACATAACTTCAGCGGTTTTGCCACCCAACTTTTTGCAGAATTTAAAGAAGTCCTCAATGTAGGCTTTATACAAAGTGTTCCGAATGATTTCGACGTTCAGTTCATCGAGATCTTGCTCGTTTATACAATCAACAAAATAAGGCGCTAAAGTCAGTGTTATATTACGAACTGTAAATAACAATAAAAGTAATTTGAACTTTATGGATTCGACAGATAAGATGAATAATAAACAAATATAAATACCCAAAGGTGTGTCGACGAGCACGGCATTGTAGAGTTCTGCGGGCGTCGACGCTATGTGAATGGCCTCCATTTGTTCGAAAGAGCCGAGCGGGTGGCACTTTGAAATAAGCTCGTTGATGGGGCGTTGGTGAAGAGTGCCGGTGATAAGTAGAATTATATTATCAATCATATAGGAATATCTGCAATTAAAGCAACGATAAAACTCATATAAAATGAATCAAAATAGAAACATACGTAATATAATCTAAAAAAGTGGAAAGTGGCTCGAGCGAATTATTCCGAAGATGTGTAAATTCGGTAACCAATTTCTCCTTCAAACGCTCGTCAATAACCTGAACGGTGATATTACCCGGCTCGTTTGCCAAAAAATTGCCATAGTCTGTCGATTGAATATGCAATTTTAAGTCTAAAAAAGCATAAAAATGATGTAGACATAAAGTTGATCAGCTACTACCAGGAGCGTAGGGCCATGCCCATCTCCCAAAAGATATAAAGTTTTTCAAATTTATTGCAAGTGATATACCAAAACAAAAGAGCTCAGTGTTTTACCCCCCCCCCGAAAATTTTTTCTGGCTACTACATAAATTAAAAACAAGTTACATGGAATAATTTAAATTTTACAAAAACTTGAAACTTCTCAATTTTCGTTTCAAAATATATTAATAATTTTTATAATATCCAAGAATACATAATGTTATCGCCAAAAAATAATAGTCATAACTTTGTTCAAAAGACTACATAAAAAAGTACCTTCTAAAGTCTCACATTGCACCAAATTTGCGTAGTCCGTGGTGGTCAGAAGCCCGGTTTTGAAGCCACGAATTAACGCCTCCAGATATCCGTGATCGATGTTGAAGAAAAATTCACCCATTTCTTCACTAAAACCAAAATAATTAAAAAAATTCAACAATGGCACTAAAAGGCAGTGAAAAATTAAGCGATCAGTAATATACAATACGTTCCCGACACATTATTCACTGATTTTCTTTCCAAATCCAACTATCATTTCCGTGCAAATTTGCAATGTGCAATAAAGACAACAAAAAATATTAGAGCAGAATTTTCCGTCCGAGAATCGATCTTTCATTTCTCTTTATTTTCACGAAGAAAAAAGGCGGTAATTTAAAAATTATTGCAAATGCATCTCGCCCATACGGTCGAGCGGAAAAGAACTGACCAAAATTGCAAAAAAAAATCACAAATATTACGCGAATTACCGAAAATATTATCGAGCTATTTATGGCGACCTACTCGGAAAAACTGGAAAATTAGATTAAAAAATAATATCATGTGAACAAAAACAAAATAAAAATTCAAAAATAACGGAATAATTTATAATGGAAACCTTGAAAAATAAATTTAAATAAAACAACGTAACTAATTTTATTAAAAGTCGTTAAAAAGATAAGTAAAATTAAGAAGAAAAGCAGGATTATAAACAATGTTGAAAAAAAAGTAAACAACGAAAATTATACATACATCTCAGCCAACCTACCAAAACTCGACAAAATTATACATCAAACGTTACGAAGATCACTTAAAAAAGTTGAAAATTTGCAACTTTTTAAATTTATTGGCTTAATTCAAAATTCCAAATGTTCTATTCGGGACTTCTCATTTAAATTTTTGCCTCTAACACGAGTAAGAAATAATAATTTTGGTAATATTAAAAAAAGTAAACAACGAAAATTACACATCCCGCGAGCCAGTCCACCAAACTTGACAAAATTATGCATTACTCAGCGCGGAACGACCGCTAGTCCCACCACGACGATAACGCTTCCAAAAACTGCCCCAACTACTCATATGCGCGGCGTTTTTCGGAGTAAATCCAACGCCACTCATGAAGGGATTCGCGCCAAACGGAAGGCGGTTAGATGAATTACGAACTTCGGCTAATTTTACCCTATAATTTTTAGATTTCTCGCGCCTCAATTAAAATCATTTTTTCTACTAAAAATATTTTTTCAAAAACCTATATATCGGACCCCAAAATTTTTATTACATGTTAATTGTTAATCATTTGTTCCAACATCATATAAGAACCATTTTTGGAATTTTTTAAGGGAGGTAAACTAGGTATAAAAATGTGTTTCTCCAGAGTAAAGCCCCCAAATTTTTACCTTCTCCAGATTGCTTGCGCATTAATCCAAATTAATTTTTCTATTAAAATTATTTTTTTTAAAACATTAGAAGATGGGGCTCAAATATTTTTAGGATTTTTAGAGGAAGTCGATATTTTACGAACAATACGTACTTTACGATAAAGCGTCGCTGCGCACTGAAAGGTACGTCCGCTCCGCCACCTCTGTTCGGAAACGGTAAAATTCTGCTTAAGATGCGCCCACATTGTGGACATCTTTGAGGGCTAAAATCACAAAATATTTTCAAAATCAAGCCAACTTTTGATGCAAGAACTTTACTTTTCAGGCTATATTTTTCAAAATATTTTTTCTTTCGATTTACATATGTATAACTAATACCAAAAATTTTTTTTGCAAATAATTTTATTTTATAATTTGCAAATAAAAATTTTCTGAATATTATAGGAACTATAAGACCTACAGATACGCTAATTATTAAAATAATAATTTTGATATAATAAAAAAAAGAATATAGAAAATGAAAAAGCGAGTAAAAATTTAGCTGAAATTTGAACCATATGTATACGTTAAAAAATCAAAGTTAAAAATTGAAAAAAATTCGGAAAATTTCGAAAAATAACCAAAAACTGTTTCAATTTCAAAAATTTCATTATACCAAATATCTAGATGCCTAGTGTTCGATAAACAAACCTAATTTCGTCAGGTACGCTTAATTCCTCATCAGAATCGGTATCGGATGGAAGGTACGTGTAATAGTACCCATTTTCTATTGGTGAATACTCCATTGGCAGTTCCATTGTGCGGTTTAAAAAACGCTAAAAATACAAAATTGAATGAGTTAGTACTGGGGAAGGTAAAGTTTAACCGCACAATTTTCATTTGAATGATTCATAATACACATGCAAAACATTGAAACATCCGAAAAGCGCACAAAATATAAAAGCTACCAAACTGCAAAAAATTTTGTCGGAAATATTTCCTCCGCTCGACTTAGCTAAATTTTGGCTAAAGTTAGCCAAAATTCTTTTTGCGCAATTTCCGGCTTTGACGAGGCGTGACCTGTCGTGAACGGCGTTCACGTTTTTAAGTTAAAATTTCGGCATTACCAAAACATTCAAATATTTGCCAAAAGCGAATTCGTTTCGAAACCATTTTTCGTAAGCGCTCAAATTCTTCGAACTTCTCGTCTAAATTAGACAATTTCTCAGGTCTCGAGATCGCGAACGAGCCCTTTCCTAAAAGCACTGTGAAGTGGGATACTTGTAGGCTCCGCATAGCCTTTGTGAGTCGCCTAGAACACTCGCCCGGAAAGTGGAGGACGCGGGTTTGACTCTCTCTCGGAGAATCAATCAAAAAGTGTACGATCTTGAGATCTCGTATTTTCTCAATTTCCTTTTCACTCTTTCCCTCTTTGGTCTTTTTCCCCCTTTTGGCTGGCCGCGCGACAAGACCCCGTGAAGAATTATGTATTGGAGGAGGGTGATTTACATAAAAATTGGACGCAGAGTGATTTCAACTCTTCATAATTTTTTTTAATTTTCCCATTTATAGGCCTCGCAAATGGAACTAAATAAACGTAGGATTGAGGCGATAATTGCCTTTGTGAGCTTTTTTCTCTCTTAACGAAACATCTCTAAATAAACATAATTTTTTAGTACAATTTGTTCTGTGAGAAAATGGTATTGGAGGAGTGCAAGGATTTACCGAAAACTCAATATTTGCTGCACAGTGTCGTCGAATTTATGTGGGTTCTTGTTGTTTTTTATGTTCTTGTTGAAGGAAAATTGGCAGAAATATATTTTTCTGTTCTTTTTCTGATGTATTAAATTTCGGTTTTTGTAATGTTTTTTACAATTTTAGCGATACGGGAAGTTTGGTTTACCAAACTCACGAGAACTTCGGCTTTCAAAAGACTGTGGATTTTTTGAAAGATCATCTCGACGCGAATCTTACGGACTGTTTGAACGCCGAGCAGGCCGAGGCGGAGGATCCACTGGAGATCGGCAAGGTTTTTTTTTAAATATTTTCAAACTAATTTTAATCTTAAATTTTTTGGTATTTCTTTTGAATTTAAATTGTGTTCATTAGATTCTCGTCGCGCTTCTCTATGCATTTCGGTTGGAATTAACAGAGGAAATCGTCAGTTACGTCAACGAATTACCGCCCAAACTCAACTCTGAAATTGCCGCAATTGTGCGTTGTTTTTGACAACTTTTTTTAAAATTAATCTTTGTTTTGTTGTTTTTATTATTTTCGGCCTTTTTGATTTATTCTTTGCTCGTTATGAATTATTTGGAATTATTTGTATACTTTCAAAAGGTTTTTGAAGAATTTGAATTTCTTTATTTCTGAAAAAAAATCTTTTCGATACAATACTTGGACGACGGGGAGCTCCAGAAATCGTCCACCGACGTCTTGGCGCACATTCTAGCTGCCGACGCCTTCGACGCGTCCTCTACCATGACGTCGGCGACGATGAACTCGTCGGCACTATCGTCGCCCACGCGCCGCTCGCCTCTCATCGACGTTTGCAATAATCCGCTACGATTGAACGCTAAGCGGAAAAGCTCCACCGCCGCAACCACGCCGCAGACCGCTAAACCGCGTGAGGGTGGGTTTTTATTGACTGTATGGGGAGGGTAGTGGCTCTTTGATTCTTTTTACGTACCCGAACGAATGGAATAGATTTTTGTAAAAGTTGGGCAGTTTTGGTAACGAAAATAAAGTTTGAATTTTTTCGTAGTTGTTTTTGGATTGGACGCGGGCAGTCCGATCACGGCGGTGATAAATTCGCCGCGAGGCGCCAACGTCACACGCATACAGCAGCAACAGCGCCGCATCGGCGAGCTCAAGGAGCAGATGGAGGCGCTGCGCCGTCAGTGTGACCAGCTCGAGGACGAGTGCGCCGGCCTCCGCGACAAACTTCTCGACGCCGAGAAGGACACGGAGACGTGAGCTTTCAATATTTTTCTGTTTGATTTGAAGCATAGGTGATAGACCCCCCCCAAATTCGAAAATTTTTGCGGCCCTCCCTCTTTCCGCCGAGGACCAAAAAAGGTCCTCAAATTTTCCATAAGTCAGTTTTGGTCGGGGGACAAAATTGAGTATGTTTTTGGAACGCTCTCGAAGAGCTCTTTCTTTTGGGTATATCACTTCAAAAAACATCGCAAAAATTCGCAAGCGCGTAATTTTTTTAAAAATAAAAAGTAAAAAATAAAGAAAAATAACGCATTTTCGAGAACATAAAATTATTTTTACCCATAAAAATCGAACAAAAACAAGGAAATCGCGCGAAACGCGAAAAAATTTTTAACCTTTCAAAAGCATGTCGCCAAAAAATAGTTGATTTTTGGCCTTTATTCACTTTTCTTTCAATTTTTGCGGGGGGGGGGCAAAATTTTCATTTTTCCTTCCAACCCCAAAAAAATTTGCGGCCCCCTGTCAAATCTCTGCGGGGGGGGGGGAGCCGCAATTTTTTTTGAAAATTGTCAAAAATAGTTGAATTTTTGGCTTTTTACATTTTTTTCCGAAAAATTTTGCGGCCTTGCCGCAAAATTTTTCACTTTTTTCTTTCCACCCCCCAAAAATTTGCGCCCCCTGCCAAATCTCTGCGTAATGCGCCTCTCCCCCCCCCCCCCAATTGGTGGGGGGGGGTCTGTCAGCTATGATTTGAAGCAATAATGTTATGTCGAGCAATAATTTTTAACAAAACAACCTTACTCAACTAAATTTTGATGTGACCTTCTGTCAACGTGTGGACAATTGAATTCCATAGCGGTAGAACTTGTGAGTCGAAAAAGATTGGTTGTTTTTCTACTTGTTTTTAACGTGGATTTATCCGATATTATGATGTTACGTATTTATTAATTTATTTTTTGAGATTGAAGCTTAATCGTTTTGATTTTAGACAGCTCAAACGAAACAAGCGTGTCGAAACGGAACTACGTCGCCAGCTCGAGGAGACGTTGGCGGGCGAGAGGGCGGAGAGCGACAAGTTGCGCGTTGAGCTCAAAAAGTCTGGCGCGGAGATCGAGCGGCTGAACGCCTGTCAAATTGAGCTGCGCTTCGACAAGGACGGCGCGTTGAATGAGGCGAAAATCGCCGAGGAAGTGAATAAAACGCTCTCCGAATGCCTCGACGAAATGCGCGGACGGCTGCGCGACCAGACGGAGACGCTGTCCTTTACGCGAGAGGTTGGTTGAAATTTTTTATTTTGAAAATTTTTTAGTGGTGTTGTGTACTTATACAACACTCTGATGAAGACACACGCTTACTTAGGTTTAGACTTAGGAAGAATGTCAACAAGTGAATGTCCTATTACCACTCAACAAGTGGTAATAGGATAAACGTAGGACACAGGATTTGAAGAATTTTACATGAAAAAACTTTCGAAAAATTCCGTACCTCTAAAAAAATTCCGAATTCTAAAACAGAAATGACCTTTTTGAATTTTTTTGGTTTACTTTTGAATTTTCTGATCCTGATGAGGGCTTATGCGTGCTGAAAAGTGATAAATCCAATTTGGAAGAAGAAAAAAAAAGGCGAGTAAAAGATGTGATTTTCTCGACTTTGTGGGAAATGATTTTGAATTTTTGTATTTTCAGAGGCAAATTGAAGTAGAAAATAGGGCTTGCGACTATGAAATGCGATTTCACGAAGTGTGCGAACTTCATCGCCAAGAAATAAGTGATCAACAACTTCGCACCGAACATCTTCTCGCGCAAAAGGTTTTTTCGTTATTTTGTTTCGTGTTTTTTTATTTTCGTATTTTGGAAATGGTTTTTCGTTTCGTTATTTCGTGCCAATGATTTCTTTCCTTACTCAATTTTCCGTCAAGAAAAGAATTTATTTTTATTGAGTTTTAACAGTGGAGTATTTAGAGGGATACTATGTAGAGGATCGTAAATAGTAGACAGACTTTGCCCCCCCCCCCCAATTCGCAAAATTTGAGATTGGTTGTTCCTCTCTTATTAAAAAAACATGATGATGACGATATTGCTTTTAAAATTATGAATTTTTGTTTTGTGGTAGGATGATGACTTCCGCAAACAACTCGAGACCACGCTTCTCGTTCAAGGAAACTACAAGGCTCGCGTCGACGAGTTAAACGCCCGACTAAGCGAAACGAATACAAAAGTGAGTTTTGGGGGTTTGGTTATTCTTCTCCTCCGGAGAATCCGGAGAATAGTTTGTTTTTAATAGTTTTCATTTTTTTATTTGAGTGCGAGGAATTCGAAAAGGCGAACTTTGAGATGAAGAAGGAATTGGCGGTGGGCGCTGAGCTTCACGTCGAGAACCAATCCGAAATCGCCAAACTGCAAAATGCCATCGACGAGAAGGAAGTCCTCTTAAGCGAGGTACGGTTTATACAGAAATTTTTATTTACTTAGGGCACATTTCTTTTTTTACATCATGTGATGGTTTTTTTAGCTGAAAGACGAAAACACCAAACTTTGCGACGAGAATACGACGTTTCGAGCCTCACTGAACGAAATGAACAATCGCTTGAAAAATGCAAGTTTTTCATTAAACTGGTGTATATGGTGACCGGTTTCCCCGCTTTCAAAAAATTGTTTTAACGCAATTTTTGGTGACATCTTGCAATATGCACTCTCCGAATGGCTCCATTTTTACTGACTACGGGTATGCCCATCACTAGCTCAGAGGATAGATACTCCGCTTCCTAAGGAAATTTTCGAATTTTAAAGATTTTAGTGTTAAAAGAAAGATTTTCAAAAGCGTTCACACCTCCGATTTTTGTGAACATGAGCCCTTGAAAATTTTTGGACTCCTTACGGAAAATTACTGAGCCTGCTATGGAATTTTTTGATTGGAAATTTTGTTCATTCAATTGAGGTCTTGCTTCTTTTTCGTTGTTGATTCCAATGAGGTGTGTGATTAAATGATTATTGTTTTTATGATTTTCTACGTTTAGTTAGAAGAAAACATCATCGAATCGTGTGAAGAGAATGAACAACTGAAACAACGTCTAAAAGAGGTAAAAACTATTTAGTGAATATCCATTTAGTAAAAGAGCTTTTTGAAATTTTGAAATTATAAAAATTCAATTCGCTTTTTGAATCGGGTGATCGATTAATTTTTAATTTGAAGTTGGGTGATGCGAACGTGAACCTGAAGGCAAGGATGGACTGCAACGCGATGATGGACCAGTGGAGGGAGGGCGGCGACGTACAAGATGCCAAAGATTCGCCGAAGCCGCTGACGCTGGCGACCACCGACGATGAGTTGACCGACCACCCCCTCAGCTTTTATAGCGCTCGTTCTCGACCGGGTAAATAATCTTTTTGTTTATTGTTTAAACAACGAAATTTTTTGTCTTGCTTTTTGTGGGGAAGAATCGCTAGAAATCAAGGGGAAAAGGGCAGCAAGTTTCGAAAATATTCTTGTCGAAAAAGAAATACTGTGAGAATCCTGTTCAAGCATTGGCTTTCAGGCATCTACCCGTCTGAAAAATTTTAACCCACGTCCTGGTAATAAAGATTTCAATGGAAACATTTTTTTTAATTCGAATTGAAAGGATAATTTTGATTGTTCAGGCTCTGAAATCCGTCGGTTTTGCGTATCTCCCGCGGCAAGTAGTGAGTTTTTTTTAATTTATATTATTTGGATTGGTTCTAAAGAGCATTGGTGTCACCAGCGGGGATCTTTCCACGGGGAATTTTTTGTAAATCCTATTTTTACAAATGAAAATCAAAATGCCCGATTATAATAGTTTCCAGCATGATTTTATTTGACAAGTTTATTGAACCTCGAATTTATTCAGCCTCTGGGATTCTTCTTAAATGGAGTTAATGGAAAATAATTCACATTCAATCAAAATTTTCAGCTTCTTCGGTAACCTTGTATCATGAGCAGGAAAATGTGATGCTGTACGAGCGTGATATTGATCAGCCGAACGCGCCGCTGCCGCTGGCCGGCGGAATCATCGAAGAGAACGCGCCAGTGGAAAGCCGGCGTTTCGTCGCATCCTCTCGAAAACTCGGCTCCACACGCTCGGCAACGGGCAGTGGTCGGCAACGGCCGCGCCTCTCCTTCGGCGGCTCCATCGGCGGCCTAATGCGACGAGTGTCGACGCGCTTCGGCCACCAGCACCACGAAAGCGACGACGTTCACGAAGACGAGGCGGCCAGCAGCGTATCGACCACCGGCTCACTGAGGAGCAACGCGACGCCGATGGGCTTTGGCCGAAGTTTCGGTGGTCATGCGTCGTCGATGGCACGATCTACGAGTCGTGACGGCTTCGGCGGCAGTGATTTGCGCGTCAACTTCGACGAAGGGCTGGAGATTGAAGAGGAAGCGGCGGTAGCCGTCGAGCAGCAAGCAGAGAAGGATGGAAGGACGCATAAGGAACGCAAGAAAGGCCGACGCTCGATTTTTGGCGGCGGCAGCAGCAAAAAATGAACTCCATTCCACATACTTTTTTTCTTTATATTCGATTGACCTTGAAATAAAATACGTGTAAATTTAATTGTTATTGAAATACAGGTGACTCGCCTCCAGCGGGCGTTCTTTTTTTGGAGACTTCAAGCAAAACGTTTTTATCCATGGGTTTCATTCGGTTCTTGATTGAATAAAACGAATGAAGGGATTCAGAAAACATAATTTTTTTTGATTGTTTTATGAATGAACTTTTTTGAGTTTTTCTTTGAATTGTTTTTTGGCGTTAACGTAGGCCATATTTTCATTTTTTAATGAACTTATTTTGTTCATTTTCAACAAAGTTGCAGTACTTTGAAATTTACTAAAAATTACTTTCGATTTTCGGCATTTTCGGCGAATTTCGAAAATCGAAAGATTTTCAAAGTACTGTAACTTTGTTGAAAATGAACAAAATAAGTTCATTAAAAAATTAAAATATAGCCTACGTTAACGCCAAAAAATAATTCAAAGAAAAACTCAAAAAAGTTCATTTTGAAAAAAGTTATGGTACTTTGAAATCTCTTTCGATTTTCGATAAATTCCGAAAATCGAAAATTGTTACACCCCTGATACATACTGTACATCGAAAAATCGACTCAAAATATGTATGACAATCACGATCATGGTGAATTTGTGCCAATGATTATGAAAAAGGTGGCCATCCAACGTGTAAAAAGACTTGCAACACCGTGAAATATTTCTTTTTGGTCGTTTTTCGCTAAAATCGAACACATCCACATCCATTAGGCCACGCAAATTTTTACTATCGATAGTAAAAATAGAACGAGAACAAAATTAGATGGCTTTTTCGCCATTTCGGTTTTGACGAGACGTGTTGCAAACTCCACCAACACATTCTTTTGTTAACATGCTTAGAATTATTGCTGGGAATATCTGTTAGCCGAACAGTCTGGTGTTTTTAATCAATGCCGCCGAAGGTAGGCGATATTTTTTTTTATTTAGGATTTGCGGATGAAATATTCGATTTTTTGAGGTCAGCTTAGTTTACCCCTCAACTATAGGGACCCCAAATTAAAAGCTGCTCATCAATTTGTCTAGAAAAAAACCACAAAGACGACCAAGAATAAAAAGAAGGCCGGCGGCGGAACTGGAAAAACTCAAGGAACTGTATCTGCAACCCGTGAAGATGGCTTAGTTACTGCCGAAACTGAGGGTACTGAAGGTGGGGCACGTGGTGCGGGCGCGTCTACACCGCTTCTTATGAAGTTTTGTAATCATCTGAACACGAAAGGTATGTTGAATCTTATTTATTTATAAGACCCATTGAAGGTTCGTGAAACTTGATATACGTAGACTTCTCTTGCCCGTGACGTCACCAGGGGAGCGGGGAATTCCTTATTCTTTGTTTGTCCCACGTAAAAATTAAAATTTGGGCGATTCCATAAAAATTTGGGGGGTCAGCCTAGTTTTCACCTCCCAGAATTCCGAAACTTTTTACTTTTTCTAGACCAGTTTTCCGCCCTGATTACGAATATGCCATTGGTTTTGCCAGGAAATCCCAAAAAAAGTTGGTTTTCGGACCTCCGAAGTTCAGAAATCCATAAAAAACCACAGGGGGGACCAAGGTACAATTTTCGTCGAGAACCTTTAACCTTGATGCCCCGTTCACTACCTATTTAAGGTCCCCTTTCCCCCAATGATTAAAGGAGGGTTGAAAATGTTCATTGCAAATCGCCTCAAAATCCCGTCATATCATCGTTTTATGGCATAACCTGGAAATTTTCCCGTTTTTATTGACTCAAAACCATGTAAAACGCAATAAATACGTCTTGGTAGGCTGCAAATGGTCTAGGAAATCTCTAAATAATCGTTTCAGCACGTCCACCGTCATATCACCGATATATAGCGCTATAGCGTAACCTGGCAATTTTCCCGTTTTTATTGCATTTTTACAATTATTGGGGGAAGCGGGACCTTAAATAGGTAGGGAACGGGGCATCAAGGTTAAAAATAACTCGCTTTAAAATAACTCACGATGATGTAACCTAATACGGACGTGCATTTATGCTTAGCTAGCAGCAAAGAATTAATATACCTCAGAGTAGCGTCAAGAATTGAGAAGACCCGCCAGACACAAACCAACCGTTCGGCGCAAGCGGAGCAAGAACAATGACAACGAATGTGCGCAATAAACACGGACAAAA
>SAUE01000894.1:0-10919 GCA_009724625.1 Deladenus siricidicola | reverse complement strand
GCAAAGCCATTAAATGTACAATTCACAATATATTGTTCAGAATGTTATATGTAGAGATCACATAAGAATAGAAAAGCAAAAAAATTTAATCCAAAAAAATTAAATTCAAACGGCTGCAATTCAACGCAAATCGCATGTGGATGAGGAAATAGAATTTGCAGAGGCATACGATTTGCAGCGAAAACATAATATTGTCAAAGAATCTGAATTGTGTCTATCGATAAAAAATGCATATTTTTCATTTAAATTTTTGTTTTTTTTTTAGTTTTTTTTAATAATTTGCGCGAAGAAATTTAAATATTTCGTAAATTTTTTACCACATTTATCCAAGTTTTTTAAATTTTTTTAATTCCTCTTTTATCATGACAGAATAGTACAAAAAATCAGCCGGCCACTTTGCGAGTGCAACTTTTGCAAAAAAAAAATAATATTTTCTTTTTAAATGGTCATCGATTTTTGGTGGAAATGTGTCTGCCAAAAATTAAACTTTTTTTTTTACAAAATACATTTGTAAATATATTTTAATTTATTTGAAGAAATTTTTAATTTATTTAAAAATTTAAAATATATAAAAAATTATTTTGAAAAAAAGCGTTTTAATTTAATTTATTCGAAATTTTTTCGAATATTTTTAGCGCATTCTTGTAAATAATTATTTTTTGTCCCGATTTTCATCGATTTTTTCATTTTTCCTTTTGATTTAGCCTTCACTTTTTTGAATTAAACATTTTTGGCGATGTGTTCATTCTATTTTTTTTGAAATTTTTGTCAAAATTTCTGTCACCGAAAAGCTTAAAATTAGCAAAAATATTTTTTTTATTAATTTTTGTTTAATTTTTCGAATTTTTTAGTTTATATTTAAATAATTTTCATTTTAAATTTTTTGAAATGGGCTTTTTGTCGGATTCGATTTCGATTTTTTGGTTGAAAAAAGCGGTAAATGTGTAGAATTAAATACAAAAATATGTGATAAAATATAGAAATTTATTCAATTTTCAATAATTTTCAAACAATTTTCTGATACGTCATAAATTACGCGCATAAATGTACATATATAAGCAGTTTTGTGTTTTGTGTACATATTACACTTACACATAAAATTTATGTGGGTATTACACACACGTCACCCACACGTACACACACGTACATACACACATACATACAAATACACATACAAAATCCACACACACACACACATCAGGGATGAGAAAATTTTCGATTTTCAATTTTCGAAAAATCGACCATGTTTTCGAAAATTTTCAAAATTCTGAAGAAAATTTTTGTTCAATTCAACCTCAGCTATAAGTAATTTTTTGAAGAAATATAGTCGAAATTAACCCAAAAATTGCACTTTAAAGAACTATATCGCTAAAAAATTACTATTTGTGAAAACAAAATAAAAATTTAAAAGGAAATTGAAAAATTTGGTTAATTTTCGATTTTCGACAAATTTCTTCTTTCGAATTTTGATGTTTTTTTTGTTGTGTAATACACACATATACACACGTCCACAACCCACACACACATTTAGACACAAGACACATACACTCACACACAGTTTTTTTTTACATGTATGTATTAGGGATTTGTGTTGTGTATTAGGAATTGTGTGTGTGTGTGTATTCGTCTTCGAGCGCGTCGTTGTCGAATGTGTTTGAGGAGAGGCCGACGTAGTAGAACCAATAGAAAACGTTGAAGGCAATGAAAAGTAGCGGAAACAACTTTGAGGATATCTGCAAATGCATACAATTGTTTTCAATTTTTTGTGTCATTATGTACAAAGCTAAAAAATGATTGAGCTATTACGATATGAGCTAAAACTGCACAGTAAAATAAGGGAAATACTATGTGTTGTAGCAGAGGTGACAATTTTTGTCTACTATCGTAGCAGAAGATGTAGCTGTTGTATATGTATGTCTTACTCTAGCCAAATCAACTAGAGCTATTATCCTATTACCGTATCAAATGTAAAACTGCTACTGTGATATTACATACTGTAGCAGAGACGTTTGTTATTGAACTACTACACTACAATAATGAGGGCGCTAACACCGTGAAATGACTAATACTATAGAATTGATGGGTTGTAGTTGACGACTACTGTAGTAGGACCAGTCAATCAATGATTGTAATATGTTTGTTTAATAATTGGATTTGTATATATTATTATAAGTACTTATTGTATGGACTATTCACTCACGTCGTCGATATGTTCGCCGTTGAAGAAGTTTTGTCGCTCTTCGGTTTTTCGCTTGTGCGCCGACTTCAGCTTTAAGCGTACCGTAGTCGTATCGGCGTGTGGAGGGCCGGCGAGATTGTTGGGCTCCAGCGTCGAGCTCGACCTCATTTCCGTCATTTCGCCGTTCGTTTTGGCGGGGAACGCGGACGACGCGCTGAGATCGTAGTCGCTCTCTGTAACCATAGTTTGTAAGATTATGTATATTACCGTATTTTACATATTATCGTATTCTATGTAATCACCGTGGAATGACTGTATTGAAAAAAAATTCTTAAACATTTGAAAGCATTTCAAATTTTAATTTTTTTCATAAATTTGATAAATTTGCGTTACTGTATGTTGATAAAATTTGAGCTACTATAATATATACAAAAAATCCCACCGCCAATTTTCGACTCGCCAAAGCCAGTGACGTTATTGCTCAGCTGCGTGACCGGCGGAGGCTGCAGTAGCGGTCCGTGATTATGATGGTAGTACTGTAGCTGGGGGCCGGCGCTGCCCGCCGACGAGCCGCTAATACGGTTGAGCCATTGTTGCTCGCTGTCCGACTGTATCATCAGCTGCTCCTTTGTGCGCTGTGTGCGGCGCCGGCGCGCCTCCAGCTTGTCGAAGAAGCCGACGATGGCCAGCTATAAATTGTTGTTTTATTTATTTATTGTAATTATATAATGTTGTTGTTGGAATTGGTCAAATATTTTGCTGTTGAAATTATAATATTGTAGTTTTTGGTGTTGTCTTGTTATATGTCTAATATAAGGAGTGGGTAATATCGTGGAAGTAACATCGTGGACTAACCAATTCTATTGGATGAAGAAGGGGGCAACGAGGGAGAAATCAATTAATAAACTTTATTTTTGGATGTGGTTGAGGACTTTTCACTTTAATTTTGCGTGGTTTTTATTCATAAATATGTATGACGCAAATTTATAGAAATCGCTTTTATTACGCCTTTATTTTGTCATTGTCGAAACTGTTTTTCAAAAAAAAATTTTTTGTTTTAATATTGAAAAAAAGTGAAAAAACGGCAGTTTGTCAAGTTGACTTTGTATGAGTTCGAAGCCATAGCGCGTAAAAACATTTTTTTCTACATTATTTTTTAACTTATTTATGTGCCATTAAAATTAAGTAATTTTTTCTAAAATCTAATTTTTCCATATATCTGAATTTTCACCTCGACGAGCGAGAGAAATATGAATCCCATACAGCCGAACATCCAGATATCCAGTGCCTAAAAATTGTTTATTATAAAAACATTTTAATTTTTTTTGGTGAAATAACTTTAAAATCCAAATCATATTCATCGCAAATGTGCTAGGATTTTGTTGTTTGAAACATGTATTGTGTATTTTGCTACAATGTTGTTTTGTAAACGTTTAGTTGCAGTGGGGAGACCAGATTTTTTTTTAATTTTAAGAAATTTTTTATAACTTTTCAGCACAAAAATGCTTAAAATAAGCGAAAATTCCCCTGGTTTTTAATCGGGAATCGGAAAAGCAAAAGAAATGAAATACGCACCTTGACGTAGCTGACCCTCGGCAGGTTTTTGACGATATTGCCGAACTGAAAGGTGAGCGCCATCAGCGACGAGACGCCGAGCGTGATGCGCGCCGGCAGCGCGGACGTCTGAATCCAGAACGCGATCCACGAGATGAACACGGACAAATACGTGGGCATAAACGCCTGAAATTGTTTTCAGCCATTTTCGAATTTCCTCATTGTTAAAAGGGGCTTGTCGAGCTCTTTTTCTCATTTGACTTTAATCAGAATGAATTGGCAAATCCAATGAATTTTGAATCTTTTTTGTGTCTTTAAAGGAGACTTTTTGGCCAACCGTGCCGTGCCATTTCGTCATTACTTTTTGAGACTTAATTCGAAGTGACGGTATTCTTTTTCGTTTTTTTTTCTCTAGCGAAATGACCACTTGCCTGCAAAATGTAGAAACCGTACAGTCGTTTGAACGAGAAGCGCACTTCCAGTTGGTCCCATAGGCCTGAAAGAAAAACGATTTATCATACCATGTATCACATCATTGTATGTGCAATATGTAGAGACTACAGTGTAAAGAGACAGACTATTATTATGTGCATTCTGTGTTATTATGTAGCCAGTGTGTTACTATGTGTACATACAGTGTGCCATAATCTGCACTGTATGTTATTATGTGTACTGTGTATTAATGAGTAAAATGTGTGTAATTGAGTGTACAGTGTGCTTACGGTGTGTTATTATGTGTACAATGTGTTATTGTATATACTGTGTGGTATTGTATGTACAAAGTGCTTGCTATTGTATACATTGTATGGCATTTTGTGTACTGTATACATAATTATGTATGCAGTGTGCTATTTTGTTGTGTTGCTGCGCGCAGGCGAATGCCCGATTACTGTATTACAAAAAATTATGTACAGTACCCGCTGAGTAGACGAGCGTCGACTTTCGATGGCTGAACGAAAGCAGCTCAAAGTCGGGCAAATGTTTGGCGTTGGGGTCGGGTATGGAGACGGGCTCCCAGTCGCGCCAGATTATACGCACCTCCGCGGTGTTGTACGAGTAGCTCTAACATGCATACATCACATACACAAAAATACTTTATAGACCCCCTTTTATAGGTTTTTGCTAGCGCTAGCATTGCTACATAGATAATCTTTTTGGTATTGCTTTTTGTTATTTAAAAATTGTTTTTTTAATTTTTAGAATGATTTTTTACTATATTTTTCTCGTACATATTTACCGTATTATGCCAGAAATGTATAACCAACAAAATTGTCTTTTATTGCTGTGACAGCTGCTTTGTGTGCTTTTACACACATTTGCATATATTTGTAACTGCTATTTTAGCTGTTTTTGGGCTTTTTTGTAGCTGTTTGCTGTGGCAGCTAAATATTTTGCTGTGGAAGTGGTAATAATTTTTTGTACATATCAAAAATATTACCTCAAATATCAAATTGCACTGCTGTGAATCCATAGGAAAATAGGTCTAAAATTAATTACAAAAAGTTATTTTCCTGAAATTATTTAACGCATAAATAAATATTCAAAATTTTTATAAAATTTTTAGTTTTTTATGATTAAAATCTTATTAAAATCTTTTCAACATCTATTTTTCGGTTTATTTTGCAATTTTTTCTTTGAAAAGACTCACCAAATCCAGCTGACACGGCCCTTGAAGACTTACCCTAAAACAATTTTTGAATGTATTGAATCACTACTGTATCGTATTACTGTATTATATTTGCATTACTAACTACTGTTGTACTTGGACTAGTACTGTATCCTATTTGAATTACTACTGTTGTTTTTAGATTACTAATGTATCGTATTTGCATTACTAACTACTGTATCGTATTTGGATTACTAACTACTGTACCGTATTTGGATTACTATTGTGTTGTAGGCGAAGTATGTCGTGTAATTAAAATAGGTATGAAACGTGCTTGTATGTCTGTTGTATGTATGCATGTATGTACATATGTATGTACATTTACATAAACATATGTATGTGCGTATGTATGTATGTATGTATGTATAACACCTACCGATAATTGAGCCAAACCGTTCCGTTAGGAAAAATCAGTAGGAGAATGTTTTCGGACGGCGATGAGTGAATTTTCACATTTTTGCTGAAAATAATTTAATGATACATGTATGTATACACAGTAATCATATGCAGTACTGTATTTAGTCTTGGCTATTTACATATACACGTGCATGTGTATGTATTTATTGAAAATATTTTAATGGCCTACCTATTCACAAAGCACACGTTCGGCGTCCACAATTGCCTGAAAATGGAGTTTGTAGTTTTGTTACGGTATATAAGAACAATACACATGTATCTGCGTACAGTACAGTCAGTTTGTAAGTACAGCAATCGTGTACATTGTTAATTGTATTTAAGTACAGTACTTGAGTGAGTACAATAAACGTGTACATTGCGCATTGTATAATATTTGAGTACGCTACTCACGGCAGTTTATGCGCGGACAGCGACAAATTCGCGATACAGTAGTTGTAGGCGGTGAAGTCCAGCCGCGGGTCGTGCCAAATCTGACTGAACCAAACGTCGGCGCGAAAGCTGCTCGAGAACTCGGAGATTTCGGTAATGCTTTGTACGGTAAGCTCGACGACGACCTCCGTCGAGTTCGAGGACGGTAGATTGTTTTTGTCGTAGGTTTCCTCCGAGAAAATACTCTACAAAAAAGAAATTGAAGTAATTTTTGCGTAAAAGTTTATCATTAAATGTTGCACATACTTTTATTATAACAGAGATATTAAGTAATTTTTTTGAACATTTGCTCACGCCCAAAAATCCACATTCTCCAATCAACTATGTATGTACATATTTCTTATCAGTAAAAGATTAAAGACGGTTCTGAGCGAGTTTGGTCAAAAGAGTACCGATCCAGAGTCGATATGCTTTTGACCAAAAGTTTTCGGAGAGAAGCATCTTTATAACCTACCACTACTATTGATTGCTAATGAGAAATGTACATACATAGTTGATTGGAGTGGGATGACTGGGTAGAGAGACACCGCTATTTATCACTTATCGCATGACAAGAGGATGGTGGTGCAAGCTGGAATCGAACCAGCGTCTTCCATAACTTTTAACAGACCTACAACATGCATATATGATAACCCCTACAATATCAGACAATCATAGCGATGAAATGATCAGCTTTGCTTACATATGTATATGTATATCCCATTCAATACATAAGTGCGATACAGTAAGAGAAAGTCGATTTTTGGCGTGGACTGAGCAAATGTTCAAAATTACAAAATGTATCTATTAAATATTTACACATACATACATATACATACATATATACATACATATATTGTGCAAAAAGTTACATGTATCAATCTTTTGCGCAAAACTTCATTAATCGGAAGGCACGGCGGTTTTTTTGGCTGTTTTTGTGGCGCGACGGCGGGCGCAAATTGCTGACGAGCGTTTTGTTGGCGAGCGCTTTGCTGCCGAAGCGACGAGTTGAATGTGAAATTTTGTTGGCGGCTTTTCGGCGGCGCGCTGCCCTCTTTGGTGTATGGCGGCGGCGAGCGGCGGCCGCCGTCCGCGCCCGCCCCCACCACACTAGAATTGCGGAAGCGTCGCTTGCCGCCCATACCGTAGCGCAGCTGCTGTTGTTGTCGCGGTTGTTGGGGCCGTGGCGGCTGACCGATCGCGGTCGCGCCGCCAGCAGCCGCGACAGGCAAACGGCCAGCAGCGGCGGCGGCTGCTGCCGCAGCAGCAGATGCCGCTAGCGCTGCGTTCTCCGCAGCGGTGCCGAGGCGTAGCCGCTTCTGCGCTTCGGCGATTTCGCTCAGCTGATTAGCCTGCGCGGCGGAAATTTCGGGCAGTAGGAGAATTAGACGGGCCAAATACGAAACGATCATTTCATTCGGCCATTTCGCACAAATTCGAACGCGCCCGACTATGGCGGCTGGCGGGTAAATGGCATGTCCGCGATCCCTTCATCTCAAGCCGGGGTTTTGTTGTTTGGATTGTTGGGCATCTTACCCACCGGGGGGGTACCCGTGCGGAGGCGGGTTGGAAGGGTGTTGGGGGTGGGCTTTTAACCCTTGCAGCGGGCCCCCCAAAGGAGGGGGGNTTTATATATATATATATATATTTTTTTTTTTTAAATTGCCATAGCCCAGCAAAAAATTGCGATTAGATGCGTCACCCCAAAAATGACCCTAAATCACTTAAAAATGATCGTAGACGTAGATATTAAGGCCATTTTTGAACCAATATGGTCATAATAAATAAATAAGGTCCTTTTTTGAGAAATGTTGTTTTATAGGTGTTGGGAAAATATGCCGAAGAAATTGTGCCGCGCTATGATTTGCATCATTTGAGTCGTTTGAATCACATGAGTTCGTTTCGTGATTCAAGCTTTACAAAAAAAACGATTCAAGTCAATAGCCCTGGTTGATAATTTTTGAAGAAAAAAAAAACAATTTTTAGCATATTCCATTTTTCTAGAAATTTTCGAAAAAAATTTTGCCCAAAAGTTTTATATTTGCGTGCCAAAATTGTTTTTTTCTCAAATGTTCTTTTTGCTTAGTACAAACAAACTACATAGGAAGAAACATTTTTTGGGTTTTTTTAGAAAACGAAAAAAAATGAAAAAAATTTTGTGGTATAAATTGCGAAAAATAAGTAAATAAAATAAAAAATAAGATTATTATGTAAATTCTGTTCCAAAAGTGCTGCCTTAAGCACTCAGCTTGAACGGATTATCGTAGCCAGCACCCTAGAAAAAAGGTTCGTAAAAGATATAGTCTGTATGTAGTCTGTATACCACTGTATTAACACAACTACAGTATTATTCGGATTTAAAGTAAATTTGAGAATCTTCAAAAATCATTTTTATGCGTATCGGGCAGGGAGGGATGCTACGAAAAGAAAAAAATATAACTTTCAAAAATTGCAAATCGCAAATTTTAGTCCAAAAAAATCGAAAAAAAAATAAAAAATTTTTTCAAAATTTTCAAAAAATTTCAAAATTTTTGATTGTTAAAAATGATTTTTTTCTTCAAAAATTTTTTTTTCAATATTTGCATTTTAAAAAATAAAAAATTTTTACAAAAAAAATTATTTCATACATTTTTTATTGTAATGAAAAATGGAATAAAAAAAGTAAAAAATAAATAAATAAATAAAAATAAATAAATATGCTACAATTTTCTTCCTTACCAACAAAAAAATTTCTTCCGTGAAAAAAATTCTGAAAATCGCGTGTTAAGTATTTTTTGTGCCGACACAAGCAAAAAATAAATATAAAAAATTCATTTGGCGGTAATTATTTGAAATAACAAGGGGAATATGGCCTGGGAACGACTTTCCCCTCGAGGACAAGGGGAATGTGAAATGTGTGTATGTGTCAAAAGTGTGCGTATGTGTGTTGAGTGCATATATGCACACACGTGAATACGTATGCACACACATCTACAAATACACACATACATAATACACACATACCTTACACACAAATACACACACACACCTTACACACAAATACACAAAAACAAATCCGAGTGTACACACTCACACATAAAGTTCACACATTATACACACGTATGTCACAGAGACACACCCACTTTCACACACATACACACACAAACACACAAAAAGAACGCTTAAAATGGATCCGTACACACACAACACACACACGAAAAAATAAAAAATAAAAAAAATTGAAAATTTCGAATGGAAAAGTGGAGAGCACTTCCCCAAGCGCCGGTAATAATAATAATAATGGCGCAAAAATTGGCATGAAAGCTTTCTCATTAGCGGTGGCCCTCCAATAAAAAAGTGGAATGGAATGGCGTTTTTTGTTGTTGTTTTTGTTGTCTTACGATATGTGCCGTATCAGGGAAAAAGAGAATAGAGAGAGAGAGAGAGAATGAAAAAGAGAATGGAGAGAGAAAATGGAGAGGAAATTATATGAAATAATAAAGGGACAGTGTCAATGAGAGAGAGAGAGAGAGAGAGAGAGAGAGAGAGAGAGGAGAGAGAGTATTACAGAAAAGATGAGAAAGACAGATGCGCAGTGAAAAGAAGTGGATGAGAAAGAGAGAAGGAATAAGAGAGAGATGATGAGGTGAAGGGAGGATGATAAAGAGTGGAAGAGGGCGAGAGAAAGAGGAAGAGGGTGAGAGAAAGAGAGAGAGAGAGAGATTGCTAGAGAATAAAAATTTTAAAATGTTGCAAAATTTTATTATTTTTCTTTTGGCCCATAGTTTTTTATGGCCATTGATGATGGATGACGGCGTATTGTAACAACAAAATAGCTTACATTTGCAGCCTTAACTCTTTCTAATTTACTAACATTTACGAAATTGCCACAATCATAACAGAAAAGTACATATGTGTATGTATGTATGTTTTTGTATGTGTGTAGATGTTACTTGCTTATGAATACATTACGCATAACTTTTTATTTTGTCACAAAACTGCACTTCATACAGTATATATTATACATATATGATTGTATTGTATAATGATATTTATTATAGTATCGAGCAATAGCGCTGAGTGTACTGTAAGCTATTACCGTAATATTACAGTACAATCAACACGATTATACTGTAGAACAAATGCATACAACTATGTATAGCTGTGGGTTATACATACATACAAAACCATATTGCATCGATTTTACTGTATTGCGTAACGCATACTGTACAAGTCCAAAATACAATGTACATATAACTCATACTGTAAAATAGTGTTGTGTTCCACGCTGTAACACAAAAAAATATACAAAAACTGTATTTGTACCGTATAAACTCAATTTCCTATACATACATGACCATAGTTGGAGTCTTTACCGTATGCTTTCTGTGTTCTGTTTTTTCCGTAAATAAAAAAACCTCAGTGCAAAAAAAAACACTTAACGACAGACGAAAAACAAATCTCCACCACTCAAAACAAAATTTATTCAATTGCAATGCAAAATGCCAATTTTTGTGTGCCAAACGCCAAAAATTTAAATGAAATGTGTGTTCGTCGCGAAGTGAACTTTATACGTTTTTCATTTTTTGTGGATTTTATTTTTGTGTTTCTCACGCACACACACATTCACACACATACATACGCGCACGCACGCACACACACACACACACACACACACACACACACACACACACACACACACACACACACACACAC